>JAVJIF010001666.1:0-195790 GCA_038442645.1 Agave tequilana | reverse complement strand
CTGTTGGCCCAAAGGCCTATCGCCCTAGTTTTGATGATGATCAACTCATGAAGTTATATTTACTAATGATCTTGTGCTAATTAGTGACAGATTCATGATCAAGATCTTAGTAGGTGCATAGCTCAACAAAGGATAAAAGAACAAGATTTGGAGCTTGCATGTGGTGATCCAAGGAGTTTTTGGATCAAGCTTGGACCAAGTCAAGAAGATGAGAAGCCTTCAAGTGAAGACTTCAAGAAGTTGAAGACTTGTGTCTAGGTATAGAATTTGTATTTTTGTTTTAGTAAAAATGTAAAGGATAGATAGTTGGTGGATTGCTCAAGTCTATATCACACACACACTCTTGATTAGAACTCTTGATTTAAAGTGCTTTCATAAAAGATTTTGTTTAGAAAAGAATTTTTATTTGGAAAAAGATTTTTCTTTGAGACAAAATATTTGTTGGTTTTTGGTATTTCTATCATGTATTTTCTTTAACCAAAACCAAGTTGTATACTAGATTTCAAAAACATAGATATTTCATATTGATTGTGTAGTGGATCATATCCATACACACTATGCTTTTAAATGGACTCAAATATCTTGTTTTTGTATTTGATAAAGGTTTGGAAAAACATTTCATGGAAAATTAGGTTTTTATTAAAAGAATTTTTACCAAGTATTTTACCTTGATAGTAGTATGACACATGCTCATACTCTATGATTTTTCAAGACCAAAACATTTTATCCAAGACCCAAAACCAAAACCCAAAATTGCCCAGGTCTGTGAATTCTGATTTTTCAGAAATTCACAGTGCCCGGTCGACCGGCAGTCGACCGGCACTCGACCGACATGCACAATTTTGTGCATGCGCGTATCAGTCGACCGGGACTCGACCGATACTCGACCGACCCAAACCTGTTGCTCTCTGGAAATTGCCAGTCGACCGGACCGGTCGACCGACAGTTCATTCCAGAAGAGCGGTCGACTCACCAGTCGACCGGTGGCTGCAACGGTCAGAAAAATGACCGTTGGCCGGTCGACCGGAGGTCGACCGCCAGCTCTGACAGAACCCCAACGGCTCTTTTTCTGGGCAGCCTATATAAAGGGTTTTTGTCATCTGTTTTAGATAGAACATTTAGGAGACTTCTTGAGCTGTTTTTCAGACACTTTTAGAGGAGTTTCTCTACAAGATTTTAGTGCAAATACTTCCAATCAAAAGGAAGAGTTTTTATCAAGAGAGTGTTTAAGTGATTTCTTGTGTTTTCCAACAAAGTTTTCTTTCCTTCATTTTCTCACCACACACTTGAGCTTTCCATTGCTAGATATTCTTATAGGTGTGTGTAGTGAGAGTGCTCTTTAGGTGATCAAGTGTTGTGATCATCAAAGAGATCTTTTCTTTGTAATTTGAGGAAACGGGCAAGTGTGCTCGTTGTTGTTGGTGATTGAGTTCGGGTGCGAACTTGTAGTGCGAGGTGCGTCCTCGACGAGCCGTGGGCTATTGGTGTGTAAGGGACTTTGGGAGTCCGAGGGTTTGTAGGTGTACGGCACCGAGGAGAGATCCATTGGGATCTTGCATAGTGGAAACCCTTCGTGTGTCGAAGGCGGGGATGTAGAGCAAGTGTGCTCGAACCTCGAAACAAACCCTTTGTGTTTGCGATTGCTTACTCTTCCCTCTCTCTCTCTTTGTCTCTTTTATATCTTGCATTGCTTCATTATTGTCTATCTCTATATGCTTGATATAATTGCTTGTGAGCTTATTGATAAACTTGCTTGGGATTGCTTGATAACACTAGTATTCAACCAAGAGAGCCAACGCGCACCTCAACCCATTCAAGGGGAATCTAGAGGAGCTTGTCCAGAGCCTCGCAAGGGGAATTCGGCAACACTCTTGAGTTATACATAAGTGTTCAATTAAAAGAAATTTTTAATTTGGTCAACTTAGTTTTAATTCCGCATTATTTGTTCATAAGTGACCTTTAGATTAGCCATCACCTATTCACCCCCCCCTCTAGGTGATCTTACAATTGGTATCAGAGCAACTTCAATTGGTATCAGAGCTAGTGCTCTTGATAAGGTCTAACAACCTAAGAGTTAAGATCCTACATTTGGGCTAATCACAATATTTGTTGTACACACACACTCACCATGGACTTTATGTCACCACCCACCTTTGACATTCTTAACATCCACATTTGGAAAGTTAAGATGTCATTATTCCTCAAAGCCCTAGGTTATAATGTATATCTTGCCACTACTAATAATGCTTATTGTATAGATGGTAAGAATCTTGAGGCTAATACAAAAGCCCTAAATGCTTTGAAGAGTACCCTAAATGATGATTACTTATTTAGGGTTGCTAATATTGATATGGCTTTTGTAGTTTGGAACACCCTCATCTCCCTTGGCGAAAATGAACAATACCTTGCGGGGAGTGATTCGGATGTTGGAAGCGACACCTCCAACAAGTGCTACATGGTCCAAGGGGATAACCCCCTTGAGGTAACTTCCGAATCCGAGGATGAGGATGCTACTATGTCATATGATGAGCTAAATTCATTTTGCCAATTATTGCTTGAGAGATATGACATAATTAAAAAGGAAAATAAAAATTAAAAAAGGATATTGCTTGCATGCATGTAGAACATGACTCTTTTAGAGATAACATTGCATGCTTGGAAAAAGATAACAAATTTGAAAAAGAACATTGATTGCATGCATGTAGAAAATGATTCTTTAGAAATAAACTTGCATGTTTAGAAAAAGAAAATAAAGTTTTGAAAAATGAGAATGTTTCCTTATTTTCAAAATTAAATGATTTATGTGAAGGGAACACTATTTTGAAGGATAAGATTGATTTGGTGGAAAACAAAAGGAAATCGTTTTTCAAGAAAATAAATCTTTAAAAAGAAAATTTGTTGAAAAAGAAAAGGATAATGTTTTTCAAAAGAAAAAGAAAAATGATTCTTTATCTCACCATGCTTTACATGCCACAACTAATGAGATTAAGAATTTGAAAAATAAGATAGAAAATTTGAGCTCTAATTTGAGCACATGTGCATTCAATCATTCTAAGTTGGAATCTTTGTTTCAAAAGAAACAAGTTCCTCATGCTCATGCACATCATCATACTCATCATGCATGCTCATGCTTATGGTGCACATCACGATCACAATCACACTCATAAGCATCATGCTAAGGTGTACATTTGTACATATTGTGGCCGCAAAGGCCATCTAGCAAGATATTGTTTTGATAAGAAACCATATTTATATTTTGCTAAATATAATAGATTTTGGGTTCCTTATAACAATGCTAATCCCAAAGGACCCAAGAAAACATGGGTACCAAAACCCCACCCTTTGATTTTGATGTAGGTGAGGGCTCTCACAAAACGTGAGAGGATTGGTGCCTTGGTAGTGAATGCAATGGATATGATGGACACTCTTATAAATGCATTGCTATCAAGGAATTTTTGGTGGAAAAGACCACCATGCTTGGAGCTTTGAAGTTGGTAACAATTTCTTAACTCCTATTTTTATATACATGCTTTTACTTATCATACATTCATAGCATGTTCATGATTTTGTTTGATTTGTGCTTCATGTGGTATTACATGCTTAGATGTAGAATATATCAAACTTGTATGTATACATATACAAATAGTGAATTACAATTGACTCTTAAATATTTGAACTTCATGCTCACTTGTATCCACTTTATGCATATGTATAATCTAGTTTTGATAATTCTCACATATACATGTTTTGCCAATTTTTTTGTGATTTACTTCATGTATATGCCTGTTTAATTCAAATCTAATAAATATACATGTATACCCGTGAGTCTCTTGCCTTCATGCAAACATTTAATAGACTCTTTTAATATTTGGGATATGTATGCATATTGTTGGATTTGTATAATTCATACATATACCATGTAAATTTTTTTTTGATTTGTTTTGATACAAATGATTTTTGTGTGTTGTTAAATAAAATTTTAGTCATGATTTGATTTGGGCTTCAATGACTATTTTCATGTAGATACTATTTACATAACCTTTGAACACTCTATCTTTAAGAAAATATATAATTTGGAGCTTTATGGAATATGAGTGCTTGAACTTTTATGTATTTAGTATTATTCATGAAAAACATATGATTTTTTATTTATGAAGGATCTTTAACTAGTTTGTCAAAAATTCATTTAAACTAGTTATCTATTCTTCAAGTATTGCACATGATCCTATTTTTATGGATAAATTCTTTTGTGATTTCAAAATTTTGATGCTTCATATTAGTTTAGATGTTAGTATTTGTCAATACTTGGATTTATACTTGTACACCTTATGGACCACAAATAAATCTATATATGATTGGGTTGAATGCTTATTTGTGCCTATTAGATGTACTAGTATAGCCTTGTGTTGATGATCATTACATTCTTAAACTTGTATTCCCAATTGGATTTATGTTTTGATCATGTGATTTCATTTCATGTATAAGTTTCTTTTGCCAAAACATTAAAATATACATGGATAACCTTTGAGTCATTTGCTTTTCATGCAAATCTATTTATGAGGACTCAATTGTATTTTGGGGATATGTATGTATACTTAATGTCTTGTCAAAACATACATATGCTATGAAATATAATTTTGATGATTTTCATATTTAAAATTTGTGATGACTTTCGTATTTTCAAAATTTATGATTTTAAGGAATATTGAGTTTTATTGTTAATTTTCATGATACCATGTTTCACATAACACTATCACACTCACTTTCTTTTTGATATGGACTTTATGGATAGAGTGCTTTTTAGTGCCTTGTGTTTCATTGATCTTTCATGAAAAACTTTTTAACTTATTCCTTGATGGAAGGATCTCGTACTAGTTCTTAAAACAAGTTCATTTAACTAGTTCGAATTCTTCATATGGTAGATTATATGATGTATACACTTATGCTTACTTTTCAATTGGTATCATTGGATATTTTCAATTGGTATCAATTTGACTCTTGTTGTATATACTCATATTTTGTTCTTTCATATATGTATGTATCTACTTCAATTGATATACTCTTTCATACATATATATGATTTGTACTTGTGCTTTAGCTAAAATTGACTCTTATATTTTTAAGCACATAGATTGTTGATGCTAAGCTTAATTAGACTTCAAATTGGTATTTCATAATAAGCTTGTGCATTATTTTTTTTAAATTGGTATCAAAATTCAAAATTTGATTATTTTACAATTGATATCTCAAATTTGTTGTTACTAAGAAAAAGTTAAATTTTGTTTTGATAAAAAAAAAAAAAAAAAAGGAGAAATTCAAAATTTTGATTTGTATTGTCTATATGCAAGGAGAGCTTAACATCTCTTCCATATGTAGGTTCATGTTGAGTATATTATAAATTGAGGAGCTTGACAACTCTTCTTTATATGATATACGTGTGTAGGGGGAGCTTCACATCTCCTCTTATGCATGACATATTATACGTTATGTGAATTAGGGCTTGTCATCCCTCTTTCATGTAATGTATATGTGTCGAGAAGCTAACTTAACGTCTTCCTCTTCATGAATTTATATCGCATATAAATTTTATTGATTGTTTTGTATTTTACCCTCCTTGATTTCTTTGTTTTTGACAAAAAAGGGGGAGAAAAATTTGTTTGATCTATTTTTCTTTGAACCCTTTGTTGATGATTGACAAAAAGGGGGAGAAGAATTTGTGATTTTATATGCATGATTTCATGATTTCCTTACTTAAGGGGGAGAAAGATTTTGACTTGTGCTTTTACTCATGCATACCAAATAAATAAAAGAATATAAAAGGTTGAGAAAAAGATTTGTGCATTTTTGTGCAGTCATTTGCATACATTTTTATGTACTTCATTGAATATCTATTGCTTATTTATTATGCATGAGTTAAGGGGGAGCTTCTTTGAAGCTTTACTTTAATCCATGCATATATAATTTCATGAGTTTTGTCATCATCAAAAAGGGGGAGATTGTTGGCCCAAAGGCCTATCGCCCTAGTTTTGATGATGATCAACTCATGAAGTTATATTTACTAATGATCTTGTGCTAATTAGTGACAGATTCATGATCAAGATCTTAGTAGGTGCATAGCTCAACAAAGGATAAAAGAACAAGATTTGGAGCTTGCATGTGGTGATCCAAGGAGTTTTTGGATCAAGCTTGGACCAAGTCAAGAAGATGAGAAGCCTTCAAGTGAAGACTTCAAGAAGTTGAAGACTTGTGTCTAGGTATAGAATTTGTATTTTTGTTTTAGTAAAAATGTAAAGGATAGATAGTTGGTGGATTGCTCAAGTCTATATCACACACACACTCTTGATTAGAACTCTTGATTTAAAGTGCTTTCATAAAAGATTTTGTTTAGAAAAGAATTTTTATTTGGAAAAAGATTTTTCTTTGAGACAAAATATTTGTTGGTTTTTGGTATTTCTATCATGTATTTTCTTTAACCAAAACCAAGTTGTATACTAGATTTCAAAAACATAGATATTTCATATTGATTGTGTAGTGGATCATATCCATACACACTATGCTTTTAAATGGACTCAAATATCTTGTTTTTGTATTTGATAAAGGTTTGGAAAAACATTTCATGGAAAATTAGGTTTTTATTAAAAGAATTTTTACCAAGTATTTTACCTTGATAGTAGTATGACACATGCTCATACTCTATGATTTTTCAAGACCAAAACATTTTATCCAAGACCCAAAACCAAAACCCAAAATTGCCCAGGTCTGTGAATTCTGATTTTTCAGAAATTCACAGTGCCCGGTCGACGGCAGTCGACCGGCACTCGACCGACATGCACAATTTTGTGCATGCGCGTATCAGTCGACCGGGACTCGACCGATACTCGACGACCCAAACCTGTTGCTCTCTGGAAATTGCCAGTCGACCGGACCGGTCGACCGACAGTTCATTCCAGAAGAGCGGTCGACTCACCAGTCGACCGGTGGCTGCAACGGTCAGAAAAATGACCGTTGGCCGGTCGACCGGAGGTCGACCGCCAGCTCTGACAGAACCCCAACGGCTCTTTTTCTGGGCAGCCTATATAAAGGGTTTTTGTCATCTGTTTTAGATAGAACATTTAGGAGACTTCTTGAGCTGTTTTTCAGACACTTTTAGAGGAGTTTCTCTACAAGATTTTAGTGCAAATACTTCCAATCAAAAGGAAGAGTTTTTATCAAGAGAGTGTTTAAGTGATTTCTTGTGTTTTCCAACAAAGTTTTTCTTTCCTTCATTTTCTCACCACACACTTGAGCTTTCCATTGCTAGATATTCTTATAGGTGTGTTGTAGTGAGAGTGCTCTTTAGGTGATCAAGTGTTGTGATCATCAAAGAGATCTTTTCTTTGTATTTGAGAAAACGGGCAAGTGTGCTCGTTGTTGTTGGTGATTGAGTTCGGGTGCGAACTTGTAGTGCGAGGTGCGTCCTCGACGAGCCGGTGGGCTATTGGTGTGTAAGGGACTTTGGGAGTCCGAGGGTTTGTAGGTGTACGGCACCGAGGAGAGATCCATTGGGATCTTGCATAGTGGAAACCCTTCGTGTGTCGAAGGCGGGGATGTAGAGCAAGTGTGCTCGAACCTCGAAACAAACCCTTTGTGTTTGCGATTGCTTACTCTTCCCTCTCTCTCTCTTTGTCTCTTTTATATCTTGCATTGCTTCATTATTGTCTATCTCTATATGCTTGATATAATTGCTTGTGAGCTTAATTGATAAACTTGCTTGGGATTGCTTGATAACACTAGTATTCAACCAAGAGAGCCAACGCGGCACCTCAACCCATTCAAGGGGAATCTAGAGGAGCTTGTCCAGAGCCTCGCAAGGGGAATTCGGCAACACTCTTGAGTTATACATAAGTGTTCAATTAAAAGAAATTTTTAATTTGGTCAACTTAGTTTTAATTCCGCATTATTTGTTCATAAGTGACCTTTAGATTAGCCATCACCTATTCACCCCCCCCTCTAGGTGATCTTACAATTGGTATCAGAGCAACTTCAATTACTTTCTCACTTGCAAGATGGTGGTTTAACCATCGGAGAAGAGAAGATCATACAACTTGCAGATGAAAATGAACAAAAGCAATCACCCATGAGTTAGTGAAGAAAGCTAAGCTAGTGGTAAACTAGTACATGGAAGGAAAATTAGATACAAGCCATTAAAGAACTAAAACAAAGCTTGAAGTAAATTGCAAGAAAGTAAACAAAGCAATAAAGAAAGCATGTAAAGAAAGCACATAAACTAGAACCAAGCTTCAAGTAGAGGAAGTGGAGAATGGATCAATCCTTGTTGCTTCAAGTGTCACCCTTGATTACACAAGCTCTCTCTCTCACACTCTCTCTTTTACATTGAATTCTATGGAAGAAGAAGAGGGATCTAAAGAACAAAACCTAAAGAGAAAAATACATGAAAATTACAACAACTAAACTAATCTCCTCTCTTCTCCATTCAGTCCTTGTACGCAGGTCAAGGTCCAGTATTTATAGCATGGGAGAGAACCTTCGAGAGCCTAGTTTGTTGCCACAAAATCCGGGGCCATAACAACCTAGATCTGCCGCGCCCTTGCCGCGTTTTGCGGCTTGATCCTGGCCGTTGAGGTGGATCTTTCTGGTATAGTTCTGTTACGAGGTTGTTAGCCACGTGGTATATCTGGAATCTTCGTTTGTTGCGTGGATTTCTCTGGATCTGGATTTGAATTTGGCTTTATCTTTTAATCTTGGATTAATCACTTAATTATTACTAATTAAGGTGATTAATTGGCTATCTCTCCTTTAAGTGTGTACCTGCAAATATGTAGAGAAGAGGAGTAAAAATCATATATTTATTATCAAAATGCATGGGAATTATGAGGTAAAATATGCAATATTGGATTACAATCACACCACCCACACTTATTCTTTGTCTCGTCAGCAAAACAAAGAAAAGAAAAGAAAATCCTAACTATCAATTTATTGCACCACTTTCACAGGTGACGCGATTGCACTGAGCATGTGCAACAAGCCGTTAAACCTCTAGGTTACCCTAGAGGAGGAGTGTTGTCTCCTGAGGGTTTTCAGCGGATTACACCCACAAAATCCAATAAGAAAGAAGACAAATGTTAGTGTTTTGAAAACGCATTTTGAATAAGAGACATGTTTACGAACTATTTTTGCAAAAATATAAGTGATCCTAGGTCATAAGTCCACCTATAATCATTCTTCCTTAAACTTAGTATCCATGCAAGATCTTGTTTTTAATTAAGGTAAGAATTCAAATTGGATTGAATATTTTATCTTTCATAAAACCTAGATAATATGCACACCGTGTAAGTGAAGGTTTCTTGGGATTTCAACTCCAACCATAAAGCCATTTATTTATTTATATATACTATTTTTTCTTTTTCTTTTTCTTCCCTTAGTTTAGGCTTTCTAGTCTACCCTTGTAACGAGCCTTTAACGATGACTCCCAAACCAGACGGTCTTAGGGCACCAGATGAGAAAACATCCCTCGGGTTTAAGGTCTCGAGTAAAATAGGGCCACGAAACTAAAGGGGATTATTTATTTCCTTACCACCGTTAGGCGTGAATAATCATGCTTCTTGAAGCATAATTCTCCAGCTTAATAGGTGATGTTTTATTTATATATTTTTTTTCTTTTTTTTTTATTTATATGGCATTTTGGTCTTTGTTTCCATCCCAAGAAATGTGTAAGTGTGAAGTGCATATTATCTAAGGCAAAATTTCAAGATAAGAATATCTCACCAATTTTCTTACTTAGCCTATAATTTTCAAACAAGATCTATTACTTCAACTATGTTTAAGATGTCATAATTAAGGCTTTCTTAATTCCTAAGATACATCTTAATTTTCTTAAAAATAGATCAAAACTTTGTCTCTTATTTCAAAAAGTTTTTATTTTTTTATTTTTAAAAAATTTTTTTATTTTCTAAAAGAAGTGTAAAAGAAAGAAAATCTAAAAACTCTATGTTAGTAAACCCTCCCCCACACTTATTTCATGCATTGTCCTCAATGCATCATGATATATGTATGCATGAAACAAATGGAAAGGGAAGGAACAAATTACCTTAAGGTGGTGGTTCCGTGGTGGTCGGATTGGTCCACGAAATATGGCCCAATCATCTTTACGTTGGGTTTTCAGGAACCCACCAGAAATCTCAATAATATGACCACAAAAAATGATTTGTGCATTTAAGATTATTATGTACATTCCCCCATCTAATTTCCAAATTTTAAAAATAATTTCTGAGTTAAATTTATCAACTACCTTGTCCCAGAATGGAATATGGAATGATAGAACGGTTGACTTGGACTCGGAAAGGAACACCGACTCAGGAAAGTGAATGAAGTCAAGTAAAGGTTCAGGAGTCGGAATGGATTCAAGAACTGGGTTCAAGTCAAGAAAATGAAGCTCAAGTCCACATTCAGTTTCCCATGATGGAATGTGACTATCTAAGATTAGTGATTCAAGTTCAGGAAGGTTGGGAATCAAAACTGACTCTAAAATGTTACTCAAATTGGGTAACAAAACAGGAGTCATTAATGATTCAGGTATTTGAACTAAATCACAAACTTGAGGGTCAAAGTCACATTTCTCATTGAGTTCAATTCCACAAAATTGTGAACTTGCCAATTTGTCAATAGGATCTTCAAAAAGGTATAATTGGTCAAGTTCAACATGATCCTCAAAGATGGGTGATTCAACTTCATTGTGAATTGGGCAAGGATCCAAGGTTGACTCCTGGAAAAGATTGAAGTCAGGTAAAGATACCGGAGTCATTATGGAATCAGGAAAAAAGGATCGAATCACGAAGTTGGGGTTCAAGATCACATTCCTTATGTAGTTCAATTTCACAAAAATGTGAACTTGCCAATTTATCAATGGAATTTTCAGAAGTATAGATTGGTCAAGTTCAATGTGATCATCATCAAATATTGGTGATTCAATTTCACAATGGATAGGAACTGGATCCAATACTGACTCAGAAATGAATTGAAAACAGGTAAGGATATGGAAGTCATGATTGAATCAGGAAGTAGATTGGAATCATCAAGTGAAAGTTCAGGATCATGGTCAAGTTCAATTTCATGAAAAGGAAAACTTGCCAAATTGTAAATTGGATCAGAAGTGTGGACAAGTTCAGTCTTAGGAGATGAAAAACTTGCCAAAATGTCAATGGGATTTGACGTTTGGACAAGTTCAATTTTAGGGAATGAAAAACTTGCCAATGTATCAATTGGATCTGAAGTTTGGACAAGTTCAGGTGATTGTGCTGAAATTGAATCTGGACTTCCAAGACTACATGACTCTTTGGTTTTAACAGAGTGGCTAGTGACCTTAGAAATAGGATGATGATGAAGAGTTTGGATCATCAAATCTATGTCACGATCTCTAGCATTTCGAGCAAGGGTCATGTCTTCAAGCAACTTTTCACAAGTGATGATTTCATTATTTTGATGAAAAGATGAAAGTGTGGTCTTGGAAGTGATGGTGAAATTGTGAGTCAAAAATGTGTGGTGATGGAAAAATGGACTCACACAAGAGATCTTTACTAGTTTCCAAGGCAAATGGTTGTTCATTAGAAAAAGGTGGAACTGAGTAAGACTCTTGACAATACTGTGGAATTGGAGAGGCAAATGGTTCTGGAAGTGTCTGCTCAGCTCTCTGTAAATTGGCTTCTAAAACTCCTTAGTAACTCAGATTTTCTTCAAATGGTTCAGAAAAAGGAGTATATGAAGCGGAATCGGGAAATGAATCTTGTGAATATTGTGGACTTGGTGGAAATGGTGGACAAGGAGGTTGATAATTAAACTCGGGGGACTGGAATCCCCAATGACTCGATGAAGAGTTGAAATTATTTTGGACATTATAATTGTTAGATGGGGGGTATGGGTCATATTGATTCGGATAAGGCCAACCCGGTGTATTTGGTTGGTGCATATTGTAAAACACCGGGTTGGAATTATCCGAATAAGGAGATGGTGTGAAATATGGATTATTATTATGATGGAAAGAATTGTAATTGTAAGCCATATCACATAATCACAAACAAGAACAAACAAAACAAACAAACAAACAAAAGAAGAAAAGAAAAGAAAAAATTCTAACCTAAGTTAGTGTAGACTTAGACCTAGACGACTCCTAACTGATAGCCGTCCACGGGAGGTTTAGTGTAGACTCTAACCACAAGCTAATCAGCCAGGGAAGGGTAAGGTTGGTGGGAGGTTTTCCGTCCGAAGACGTTCCTTAATTAAGTAACCAGCAACCTTCGGGCTTTCGGCCCTCAACCCCTTTCCTAGACACCGATTTTGCAAGAGTTAAATTCCAACACTTTTCCCCCTTAGGATAATCTCCTAAATGAGTCCGAGATGTCCCTAGGGCCAACGTCTACTTTTTTATTAAATTAGGCTTGGGTTAGTGAGTGCTTGAGAAAATGATTTTCGGGCTAAGGAAAGGGTAATGAATTCCCCACCTTATCTTATTTTCGGGTTATGCCCTTAAAATTGATTTGTGCAAGTGTACAAGAAATAAAACTAGGATTCACTCAAAGCATGAAAATCAAGCAAGAGATGATTCCTAATCTATATGCAATGCAAAACGTACCTTGCCTCCAGCACTCTTCAACAGTAAAAGTAAAGAATTGAAGAGACACGTGCCTAAAATGCAAGTGTCTAAACAATTTTTAACAATTCAACCAACTTTTTACTGTTTTTTAATTAAGCAGGTATATGGTGAAAAATACAGGATTTCAAGTATAGCAGCAAATGTATTTTGTAGATCTGAAGCCCCTGCAGAAAATTTGTCAGAAGTGAACTCCTCTGTGCCGCGGCCGCGCGGCTTTTGCCGTGGGAACGCGGCACTTTGGAGGGATCCTGGTCTCTGCTTTCAAGAGCAGAGGCCCAGGTCCACTTATATGTGACTGCAATGAATATTTTCCTGTTTCTTTACCTGTAACCTGCAAACAGAGAAGAAGAATCGTTTAGTACTTCACTTTAAACCAAAAAGAACGTCGCTCTCCCCGGCAACGGCGCCATTTTGATTAGACTAGAAAGGTGTACTTATTATGAAGCAAATGTATTTGATGTACCCTTTCTATCTCCGCTATAGCATAGGGCTATACCGAGTCGATTCTCAGGGAGAGCTCGCGATGGAAGCTTTAACGTGTGGTAGTGAAGTGAACAAACGAGTATTCTTCTCTTGCTTATAAACTTAGTGAATCAAATGTAAAAGAAACTAAAAGAAAGGATGGCTATGTTCCTGGTGGAAATCGTTGGAAAAGAAATCAAGAAGTGGATGTGGTATTCATAAGAAAAGGAAAGGAAACTTAAAGAAGAAGCAATCCATGACTAGCTTACCTTGCTAGCTTGCCAAGACTTACTAGACTCCTTGATAGCGAATGCTTGCCTAATGTTGTCACTCCATTAGCGTAGGATTCGTCTCGCGTGTTGACCTAATTACTTTCTCACTTGCAAGATGGTGGTTTAACCATCGGAGAAGAGAAGATCATACAACTTGCAAGATGAACAAAAGCAATCACCCATGAGTTAGTGAAGAAAGCTAAGCTAGTGGTAAACTAGTACATGGAAGGAAAATTAGATACAAGCCATTAAAGAACTAAAACAAAGCTTGAAGTAAATTGCAAGAAAGTAAACAAAGCAATAAAGAAAGCATGTAAAGAAAGCACATAAACTAGAACCAAGCTTCAAGTAGAGGAAGTGGAGAATGGATCAATCCTTGTTGCTTCAAGTGTCACCCTTGATTACACAAGCTCTCTCTCTCACACTCTCTCTCTTTTACATTGAATTCTATGGAAGAAGAAGAGGGATCTAAAGAACAAAACCTAAAGAGAAAAAATACATGAAAATTATAACAACTAAACTAATCTCCTCTCTTCTCCATTCAGTCCTTGTACGCAGGTCAAGTCCAGTATTTATAGCATGGGAGAGAACCTTCGAGAGCCTAGTTTGTTGCCACAAAATCCGGGGCCATAACACCTAGATCTGCCGCGCCCTTGCCGCGTTTTGCGGCTTGATCCTGGCCGTTGAGGTGGATCTTTCTGGTATAGTTCTGTTACGAGGTTGTTAGCCACGTGGTATATCTGGAATCTTCGTTTGTTGCGCGGATTTCTCTGGATCTGAATTTGAATTTGGCTTTATCTTTTAATCTTGGATTAATCACTTAATTATTACTAATTAAGGTGATTAATTGGCTATCTCTCCTTTAAGTGTGTACCTGCAAATATGTAGAGAAGAGGAGTAAAAATCATATATTTATTATCAAAATGCATGGGAATATGAGGTAAAATATGCAATATTGGATTACAATCAATATCCAGCCATCGTTCCAGCATTTGGTCGATGAAGGGTAGCGGGAAGTGGACTTTATGTAATACCCCGTTCCCGGAATACGTACTTAGTTGCGTATTCAGTTTTTCGATCATATTTTTCGATTTACTTCTGTATTTGACCGATTTCAGTTTTAAAAATCATTTTCCAATATATATATTTTCTATGATTTTCTGGAATTTTCCTGAATTTAATTAATATTTTCAAAACCGGTGTCGACCAGTGCCGCTGATCGATTCTCGGATTTTTAATTCACCAAACAGTTAGGAATTTCTAGAAGGTCCTTTAGACTTTATTTCTTAGAATCATATTTTTTCTATCTAAATACTTTTTCTGAGAATTTTATGAATTTATGAAATTCCAACGGAGTCGGTAGATAACTGATTCCGGGATTTTTAGTTTTAAAACTATAAATTATTTCTTCAAACGAATTTCACCATGAGTCTTAAAATATTACTCTTGATTTTTTGTAAAATTTTCGGGTCGTTCCGAGATACTTGAATTTCGGACGATTTCGGTATTTTCCGAAACGTTTTCCGCATCCTCGACTTAAACCCGGAATTTGTCTTTTCATTTTTAAATCCAGAGAAAATATTTTCATTATAAATTTCCTTTCCTTTTCCCTTTTTCTTAATTTCCTTCCTTCCTCCACAACCACAGTGTTTTTCTATTTCCCGAAATTCCAATCTTTTCCCAAAATTTCACCTCCACTCACTTCACTTCCACCAACCCCCTCATTTAATGTCCTCTCTCTCTCTCTCCCATGGCCGGCCAAGTGCCAAGAAGAGGGACACTCATCCCCTCCCCTATTTACACAAAGCCCCCTCTCTTCTACATAAATTGCATCTCCTTTACAAAATCAAAAAACCTATTTAAACATTTCCTTTACACTTCTTTTCCTTTTTTACTTCCTTCCACCAAGAGAAACCTTCACCCTCACCAAATCCTCCTTCATCTCAACTCAAACCCTAACTCCAAAACATCACCTAGGTCATCTTCTCCATCTCAAGCAACCACCACTTCTTTGGATTGGGATCGTCCGCAACATCGCCAAGGATCAAGTTGGTGATATTGTCGACAACAACCTTTTCGGAACTCGTAAAGCTTCGATTAACCAATCCTAGTGAGTATTTTACTCACCAAGACTTGTCTAATTTCCTAGCACACTTTTGTTCTCATATCTTGTATATTTACATCTTCAAAATCATGTTTTGGACCATCAAAACAAACCATCAGAAAATCTGTTCTGTATTCTGTTTCTAGACGATTAGTCGACTTGACCTAGGTACTAGTCGACTAACCCATCTATTTGAAACGTAACCTTTTCTGGAACCACAGTTTTAGTCGACTTAGACTATCTATTAGTCGACTAGAAATCTTTGTTAGTCGACTACACCTTCCCCCTAGTCGACTAACTTTTCCTGAATCAGAAACTCAACTCTCTGTATCACAGACTTAGTCGACTTAAGTATCTGTTGGTCGACTTATAATCATTGTTAGTCGACTAACCCTTCCACCTAGTCGACTAACTTTTCCTGAAACCAGAATCCAACTCTCTGGAACTCAGTTTTAGTCGACTAATCCAGACTGTTAGTCGACTTAAGACCCTATTAGTCGACTAACCATTTCACCTAGTCGACTAATTCTGACTGTTTGTCTTAGTTGATTTCTTTTCTGAATTTGGATCTTATCATTGGTTCATGTGCTATGTATTATTGTTACTGGTACTTCATGACATGTTACTTGATGGACATTACTTCTTATCACTTCATGACTTATTATTGTGTAGTCCCATTCCATAACTTGTTAATAAATGGATATCGCCACTTATCATGCCATCACTTGAACCAAGCATGATACACTTGACTTTTGTATAAAATGGACCAACTTATATTGGGTCGGGGGAAAAACATGCGAATATCGATATGTGTTCGTGTTTACAGTGGTTTTAGAATGTTGTGCAACTCATGTTCCGGTCTGACCTGTGGGCCACCAGGGGACCGAGGGAGTGCTTGCTCCCTCTTCCTGAATACTATCATGATAAGGGCATACATAAGTCCCTCCTGTTAGCCTAGCGGCTGGCTTCCGTCACCAAGCAACGGAACAATCCTGGACCGTTATCCCGGGCATGTACGGGATCCACTGTAAACATAGTTCGTCGATACAACCGCTGGTTTCCAATAACAACCTTGCTTTACTAGGATATGGATCTATGTGAGCTGGGACGCTGGGTCACATAGCTAGATATCATAGTAAGACAAGTAATAATAATAAGACATTAACTGTGGATCTATTGTATTCAGACTCTACTCTTTATGCGTTCATTACCTACTGATTGATATTTATCTTACTGTTCACCCTTACTTATTTATGTCTCTTATGCCATTGGCTATAGCCTGATTATTGTTATGAGGTCTGACCCCCTTGGATTTGCATATTCAGGTTCTGAAGCTTGGATCGAAGTGGAGCCATCCACAGAGGATCAAGCTTTCTTTAGTGAGCAGGCCGATTAGCTCCAGTCTTTGTGCCAGATCTCTCTTTTTGACTCACGGGATCTTCATCCTACTCGTGAGCATTTTGTGGTTATATTGTATCTTTACTTTTGGACTTGGTTGTGATGTAATACACATGTAATGTGTAATACTTTATCATATCCTGTGATAGCTTTGTAGTTGTACTTTTCAGTTGGCATATGTATGGATACCACGCTTTGTCGTGTACTCTGATTCTTATTGTACTTATTGCTTAGCGTATATACGTGGGGGCACTTCTGACCTGCGTATACGTCGCAGTGACGTCTCCGTATCCGTGGATTGGGGCGTTACAGGTTGGTATCAGAGCCTAGGCTCTCACACCTATAGTACAATCAAGCAGCAAATTCCAGTAATTTGCTATTGCCAACTACAATGTACAAAGTTATCTAGTCCTTCTTGATCCCTTCTTGATTCCTTTCCTTGTGTCCTAAACTCCTTCCATTTGTTTCCAAATTCCAGTTAATCTTATCCCAATTCGGTATGGAGAGAAGGACGGGACGAAACCATTCTGGACAAGCATCGAATGGACCCACGGGAGAGAATGTGGACATTCTGAGGGTCATTTAGACGATGATGGAGAACCAGCAGCAACAGACGGAACTCCTCCGGCAGGAATTGGCAGCTCCAAAGGAACAGAGGCCGGAAATATTTCAGACTTCAGACGGCTGCAACCAGCCATATTCACGGGTGAAGAGAAACCCCTGGATGCTGAGCAATGCTGACAGACACCACAGACTTATTGAATGCAGCTCGAGTTCCAAAGGAGAAACAAGTGGAGGTTGCTAAGATTCAATTGAAGGATATAGCCAGAACTTGGTGGCTAGCTGAGGAGGCCAGATTGGAGAAGCCTGTCACCTGGGACACGTTCTCCAAGAGCTTTTATAGCAGATTCTTCCTGCCACTGCTCAGAAGGACATGGAGGAGCAGTTCATCAGACTTCAGCAAGGGAATAGATCCGTGGATGAGTATGCCGCGGAATTTCTCAGACTTAGCCGCTTTGCTCCGTACATGGTAACTGATGAGGAGAAACGGGCTAGTAGGTTTCAGCAGGGCTTGCAGATTGACATCCAAGTTTTCTTAATGCCCCAGCAGCTGAAGACTTATTCAGAGGTTCTCACCATAGCTCGAGAGGTGGAGCGTGGGCTAGAGAAGAAGAAAGAGAACCAGATGAGGAACCAGGCCATGAAGAGGCCATTTGCACCAATGGGAAGAGGAGGCCCTTACAGAGCAGCGAAGGTTCAGACTGTGAGGCAACCATTCAGACCAGCTCCTTACCAGACGGCCCAACCTTTTTCCTTCTGCAGCTATTGTCAGAAACCAGGCCATATTCGTCAGAATTGCCGTAGGGCAAATGGGTTATGTTTGTGTGTGGTTCCCGAGACCATTCCATAGAAGCCTGTCCACACAGGAGAATGGGGATAGCCGACCAAGCTTTGCCAGCACTGCAGGGACTGAATGGACAGAGAGCACTTCCAGGGCCTCCGGGGCAGAGGAATCAAGGACCGATGATCAGGAGAGTTCCTCCCCCTCCTCCACAGCGAGCTATTCGCCCAGTCCAGAGAGGAGCTAGGACTGCAGCAGGGCGTGGAAGGGGCCAAGCCTTCAATTGACAGAAGTAGAAGCTGAGACTTCTGAGGAGGTGATAACAGGTAATATTAGGGAGCATTCTAAACCTGTTTTAGCCCTCTTCGATTCAGGTGCTTCACATTGTTTTATCTCAGATCATTTTGTGGCATTGCATTCCATACCTGTTAGATCTTTAGACCACAAATGGGAGATTAGTACAGGGAATGGAGTAGTCATATCTTCTAGAGTTTGTGCTAACTGTCCAGTAGAACTTTGTGATAAGACCTTGGCCATAGATATGCTCGTACTAGACACCAAGGGGTACGACGTAATCTTAGGCATGACCTGGCTCAGTCAATATTATGCAGTGATTGACTGTAGGGAGAAGAAGATTATTTTCAGGATCCCTCTTCAACCGGAGTTCCAATTTAGTGGAGAAGTGAAGTCTACCAAGAGAAAGACTCGGATGATTACTTCGGAGGTTCAGAAGGGAGTGCCGGTGTGGGATGAATTTCCAGGAGTGTTTGCTGAGACCTCAGGACTGCCACCTGAACGGATGATTGAGTTCTCTATTGAGATTGTGCTTGGAACAGCTCCTAATCCAAGGCTCCGTACAGGATGGCACCAGCGGAGTTGGAGATTCTGAAGAAGCAGCTACAGGAATACTCAGACAAGGGATTAATTCGACCAAGTACTTCACCATGGGGAGCTCCAGTATTATTGGCAAACAAGAAGGATGGTGGTAAAAGGCTTTGTGTTGATTATAGAGAATTGAACAAAGTTACCATCAAGAACAAGTATCCCTTACCAAGGATTGATGATTTGTTTGATCAGCTTCATGGAGCCCGAGTATTCTCTAAACTAGATTTACAGTCGGGTTACCATCAGCTAAGGGTGAGGAAGGAGGATATTCCGAAGACGGCATTCAGGACCCGTTATGGCCACTATGAGTTTCTAGTTATGCCTTTCGGAGTCACCAATGCCCCTTCAGTTTTCATGGATTTGATGAACAGAGTGTTCTCGCCCTATTTGGATCAGTTTGTAGTGGTTTTTATAGATGACATCTTGATCTATTCAAAGAGCAACAGGGAGCATGCAGAACACTTGAGGATTGTATTGCAGACTCTACAGCAGGAGCAGCTTCATGCTAAGAAGAGCAAGTGTGACTTTGGTTGGACAGTATAGCCTCCTTGGACACATAGTTTCAGCAGAAGGAATTTCAGTTGACCCCAGCAAAGTCCAGGCGGTGAGAGATTGGCCAATTCCGAGGACGGTGACTGAGATTAAGAGTTTTCTGGGACTAGCCGGATATTACCGACGCTTTGTCCAAGATTTCTCTAGGATTGCAGCTCCGTTAACCCAGCTCACTCGGAAAGGAGAAAGGTACACCTGGACAGAGGAATGTACTGCAGCTTTTGAGCAATTGAAGCAGAGGCTCATTTCAGCTCCAATCTTGAAGACTCCCTCAGGAAGAGGAGGGATGGTCATATTCAGTGATGCATCAGGAAAAGGCCTGGGGGTGTACTTATGCAACATGATCATGTCATAGCTTATGCATCCAGGCAACTGAAGACTCATGAGCGGAATTACCCAACTCATGACTTGGAGCTAGCAGCTGTTATATTTGCATTGAAAATCTGGAGGCATTATCTTCTGGGAGATAAGGTGTTGATATACACGGATCACAAGAGCCTCAAGTATATTTTCTCCCAGAAGGAGTTGAACATGAGGCAGAGGCGGTGGTTGGAGTTGATGGCGGACTATGATATTGACTTGCAATATCATCCAGGCAAGGTCAATACAGTACCGGATGCACTGAGCAGGAAGCCAGAGAATAGAGTGCTTGTCCAACTTACTCAGCAGAAGGAGTTGATTCAAGACTTCATCAGATTGGACTTGATGTTGGTACAAGGAGTTGATAAGGCAGGACTGTTCATGACTTTGCAGATTCAGTCAACATTGATAGATGAGATCAAGGAAGCTCAAAGGAAGATCCCAGATTGCAGTCATTCCGAGCTCAAGTAGAGGCTGGATTGAGGACTGATATCTGTATTCATCCAGATGGTGCATTATTTTGGCAGCAGGATTTGTGTTCCCCAAGGAGAAGTTCGGCAGAAGATTCTGGCAGAAGCACACAGTTCAGCCTATTCCATACACCCAGGGGGAAACAAGATGTATCAAGACATAAAGAAGCAGTTTTGGTGGAATGCTATGAAGAGGGAGATAGCCCAGTATGTTGCCAAGTGCTTGGTTTGTCAGCAGATAAAGATAGAGCATCAGAGGACAGCTGGACTTCTACAACCTTTACCGATACCTGAGTGGAAGTGGGAGCACATCACCATGGATTTTGTCACGGCATTACCTCGCAGTCCTAAAGGTAATAATGCTGTGTGGGTAATCATTGATCGCCTCACCAATCAGCTCACTTCATACCATTCAGGGTAGGTCAGACAACAGAGGTTCTGGCAGACAAGTACATGAAGGAGATAGTCGTCTGCATGGAGTTCCAGTTAGTATTGTTTCAAGCCTCCAAGAAAGTCTAGGGACTCGTCTGAAATTCAGTACTTCATATCATCCTCAGACAGACGGACAATCTGAAAGGACTATCCAGATTCTTGAAGATATGTTGCGGGCCTGCATGATGAATTCCAGGGATCATGGGAAGACCATTTCATTTGGCTGAATTTTCTTATAATAACAGCTATCAGGCAAGTATCAAGATGGCACCTTTTGAAGCATTGTATGGTAGGAAGTGTAGGTCACCGATTTGTTGGGATGAAGTCGGTGAGAGGAGACTTTTGGGACCAGAGATCCTGATTCAGACAACAGATAAAGTCAGGATTATCAGAGATCACCTCAGGGCAGCACAGAGTCGGCAGAAGAGTTGGGCAGACACACTGAGAAGGCCATTGGAATTCCAGACAGGGGATCATGTGTTTTTGAAGATATCACCTACAAAGGGAGTAATCCGGTTCGGTACTCGTGGAAAGCTTAGTCCGAGATATATCTGCCCATTCGAAATCTTGGACCGAGTGGGAGAGGTGTTACAGGTTGGCGTTACCGCATCTTTGGACGGAGTTCACAATGTATTCCACGTATCACAGCTGAGGAAGTATGTGAAGGATGATAGTCATATCCTGGATCACTCCGAACTGGAACTACAACCGGATTTGTCATACCAAGAGCAACCGATGGCCATTTTGGACAGAAGTGTCAAGACATTGAAGAATAAGGCTATACCATTAGTGTTGGTGTCTTGGAACAGACATGCACCAGGAGAGGCCACGTGGGAACGAGAGGATGTTATCCATGAGCGTTATCCGCAACTCTTCACATCTTGATTTGGTAAACTCTTTCTTCTCATCCTTCTTTATTGCTACTTTTCACTTCCTGTTATCCTTCTTTACCGTCACCTTTCACTTTATGAAATTTCGAGGACGAAATTTTTTGTAAGGTGGATGGATTGTAATACCCCGTTCCCGGAATACGTACTTAGTTGCGTATTCTGTTTTTCGATCGTATTTTTTCGATTTACTTCCTGTATTTGACCGATTTCAGTTTTAAAAATCATTTTCCAGTATTATATGTTTTCTATGATTTTCTGGAATTTTTCTGAATTTAATTAAATATTTTCAAAACCGGTGTCGGCCAGTGCCGCTGATCGATTCTCAGATTTTTAATTCACAAACAGTTAGGAATTTCTAGAAGGTCCTTTAGACTTTATTTCTTAGAATCATATTTTCTATCTAAATACTTTTCTGAGAATTTTATGAATTTATGAAAATTCCAACGGAGTCGGTAGATAACTGATTCGGGATTTTTAGTTTTAAAACTATAAGTTATTTCTTCAAACGAATTTCACCATGAGTCTTAAAATAATATTCTTGATTTTTAGTAAATTTTGCGAGTCGTTCTGAGATACTTGAATTTCGGACGATTTCGGTATTTCCGAAATGTTTTCCGCATCTTCGACCTAAACCTGGAAAATTGTCTTTTCAACATTTCTAAATTTTAACCCAAGAGAAAATATTTTCATTTATAATTTCTTTTCCTTTTCCTTTTCTTAATTTCCTTCCTTCCTCCACAACCACAAGCTTTTCCATTTTCCAATTTTTCAATAATTCCACTTTTCTCCAAAATTCCACCAACTCCCACCTACTTCCTCATTTAATGCAACTCTCTCTCTCTCTCCCATGGCCGGCCAAGTGGCCAAGAAGAGGGACACTCATCCTCTCCCCTATTTACACAAAACCCCCTCTCAATTGCCTTATTTACACCTCCCTTACAAAATCAAAATCTTATATAAACTTTCCTTTACATTTCTATCACTCTTTTCTTCACTTCAACAAAGAAATAGCCTTCACCCAAAATCCCTCCTTCATCTCAAACTCAAACCCTAACTCCAAAACACCACAAGGACACCATCTCCACCTCAAGCAACCATTTTGGAACTTGGATCGTAGCTTCCTTCGCCGCCAAAGATCACCTTGGCGCTATTCGTCGACAACGATCCTTTCGAAGGCGTAAAACGTCGATTGACCCTTCCTAGTGAGTATTTCCACTCACCAAGACTTGTCTAATTCCAAACACACTTGTGTTCTCATATCTTGTACATTTACATCTTCAAGAGCATGTTTTTAGACATCAAACACAACCATCAGAAAATCTGTTCCGTATTCTGTTTCTAGGCGATTAGTCGACTTAACCTAGGTATTAGTCGACTAACCCATCTACCTGAAACGTAATCTTTTTCTGGAACACAGTTTTAGTCGACTTAGCCTAATTATCAGTCGACTATAGATCACTAGTCGACTACCCCTTTTTACCCTAGTCGACTAACATTCCCTGTAACAGAAACCCAACTTTCTGCATCTCAGTTTTGGTCGACTTAGAGTATCTGTTAGTCGACTTGAGACCCCTATTAGTCGACTACTCCCTTGACCCTAGTCGACTAACTTTTCCTGAAACCAGAATCCAACTCTCTGGAACCCAGTTTTAGTCGACTAATCCAGACTGTTAGTCGACTTAGGACCCCTATTAGTCGACTAACCATTCCCCCTAGTCGACTAATTCTGACTGTTTGCCTTAGTTGATTTCTTTTCTGAATTTGGATCGTATCATTGGTTCATGTGCTATGTATTATTGATTACTTGTGCTTCATGACTGATACCTCATGACATGTTACTTGATGGATATTACTTCATATTACACCATGACTTGTTATTATATATTTCCACTTCATGACTTATCATTGTGTAGTCCCATTCCATAACTTGTTAATAAAGGATATCGCCACTTATCATGCCATCACTTGAACCAAGCATGATACACTTGACTTTTGTATAAAATGGACCAACTTATATTGGGTCGGGGAAAACATGCGGATATCGATATGTGTTCGTGTTTACAGTGGTTTTAGGAATGTTGTGCAACTCATGTTCCGGTCTGACCTGTGGGCCACCAGGGGACCGAGGGGAGTGCTTGCTCCCTCTTCCTGAATACTATCATGATAAAGGGCATACATAAGTCCCTCCTGTTAGCCTAGCGGCTGGCTTCCGTCACCAAGCAACGTAACAATCCTGGACCGTTATCCCGGCATGTACGGGATCCACTGTAAACATAGTTCGTCGATACAACCGCTGGTTTCCAATAACAACCTTGCTTTACTAGGATATGGATCTATGTGAGCTGGGACGCTGGGTCACATAGCTAGATATCATAGTAAGACAAGTAATAATAATAAGACATTAACTGTGGATCTATTATATTCAGACTCTTACTCTTTATGTTTTCGTTACCTACTGATTGATATTTATCTTACTGTTCCCCCTTACTTATTTATGTCTCTTAGCCATTTGGCTGTAGCCTGATTATTGTTATGAGGTCTTGACCCCCTTGGATTTGCATATTCAGGTTCTGAAGCTTGGATCGAAGTGGAGCCATCCACCGAGGATCAAGCTTTCTTTAGTGAGCAGGCCGATTAGCTCCAGTCTTTGTGCCAGATCTCTCTTTTTGACTCACGGGATCTTCATCCTACTCGTGAGCATTTTGTAGTTATATTGTATCTTTTACTTTTGGACTTGGTTGTGATGTAATACACATGTAATGTGTAATACTTTATCATGTCCTGTGATAGCTTTGTAGTTGTACTTTTCAGTTGGCATATGTATGGATACCACGCTTAGTCGTGTACTCTGATTTCTGTTGTACTTTTTGCTTAGCGTATATGCGTGGGGGCACTTTCTGACCTGCGTATATACGTCGCAGTGGTCCCGTATCCGTGGGACCGGGGCGTTACACAAGGTCTGCCTTCCATTGATAAAGGTCAGTGTGAATGTCTCATACTCCTCCTCGGGAGTGAGTTCAGAAAGATGATCGCCTTGTCCTCCTCTTCTACAATGACATCCACGTTCACCAAGTCTGTAAGAAGCTTCGTGTATCGGTTGATGTGCTCATTCACAGTGCTCCCCTTCTTCATCTGAAATCTGTACAGCTTACTCTTAAGCTGCAACCTGGACTCAGCACTCTTCGTCAGGTATTTCTTCTCAAGGGTTTCCCACAGATGCTTCGCCGACGTCTCATGTTGTGCAAGGTATTTTATGTCTTGCGACAAACATGAACGTATCAACCCACACGCCGACCTGTTCATCTTTTCCCACTCTTCATCAGTGGTCGTGCTCTTCTTCTTCTCCAATAGGAGAGTGTCCTCGAGGTTCAATTCATTCAGTGCATCCATAACCTCACATCTCCACATCCTGAAGTTATTTGTACCGTTGAAATTGACAACATCAATCCTCGGGTGAGGATTCATGGTCTTAACTGAAGCAATTTCTTCTGCCATTGAGATTACTTGATCCTCTATCTATGCGGAAGAACAACCAACTGGAAATAGATCACTACTCAGATAAAAATTGATTTTTTTTTACCTTTTTCCTGAAACCCTAAATTGAGTTTCTCACCGGATCTACTCCACCACAGATTCCACGAGCCCTCCTTACGTCCTCCTGAGATCGACACATGATCCCACGAACACCAATACCTCTGATCTGAGATCGACACACGATCTCCACCGAATCAGATCTCGAGCCCTCCGAATCTCCAGAAATCCCAAGCGAAACCTGGAAGCTCTGATACCACTTGTTGTGCCTACGACAACAACCTAATGAGGATCCCCTGAATCTCCCAAGCACGAAGAACAATCCCAACAGCACAAAAAACACCAAGAGAAAGCACACGTGCAAACAAACAATTTAACGAGGTTCGGCCTCAATGCCTACGTCCTCGGGGCAATCAAAAGAGAGGTTTTTACTTTGAAAGATTGATTACAATTACTAGCAGCCTCTCTCAAGTCTCAAGAGAGCTCCAGCAATCCCAGCATTCAGATCAGAACCCTAGAAAATAGCCACAGCCTTTAAATACAAACAGGTTTCCAAATCTACAATCGCAGCCCGCACCCGCTTGTCGGTCGACCGGGTGGTCGACCGACCCCTTCCACCAGTCGACCGGTCGATCGACCGGGTGCCCAACAGAGAGTTGGGTACTTTCAATCGGTTGACCGGGCTGTCGACCGAGCTCTAACTTGTGCACGTCGGTCGACCGCGCCGATAGACCGAAGTTTTGATACTGCGGGCGGTCGACCGGGCCGGTCGACCGGCCAACCTGTTTCCTGCTGCTGCTGCTGTTTTCTGCTGCTGTTCCCTTCGTCTTTTCGTCGTCGACTTTTCTCGGCGATCACTCGACCCTCGACGTTCATGTCAACTCCTCAGCAAATACTTCTCTCTTTCCAACAATACCGGTTTAGTATTTTCATCATACTTTTTATTCTGACTTCGGTTAATGTGATTCAAGTTGCATTTGAAAGATAACTTAAATATCTACAAAATAATGTTTAACCTTGAAATTCAAACATTTAAAGGGTATAAAATGAGTTTGAAGTCAATTTGCTCTGTCTGTCAACAGCCAACCATAAGCTGTTGGCCGCTCTTGTATAATATTTAATAATATGAACGTTGGAGCCTTACCTGTCGACAGACATGTGTAGCTATCGACAGTTAGTAGTCTAACTTGCCTATTTTGCCTTATAACGGCTAGTTTCTTCTCTAAACCGGTCCAAAATCATTTCAAACGTGATTGTTGTGTTTTTTAACATATTTTTAGTGTTCGATTTTACTGATTTGAGTCTCTATTCTTGTCCTATAAATAGGAGTGATAAGATATCATTTCATAACAAGTTTGACAACAAGTTTTTGAAGAAGCTTTCAAGTGTTTAAGTGCCATATATTTCACATCCTTGTGAGATTTTTCTAAGTTCTTCAATTCCTAATCTCTAGTTTTCTCTTACCCACACTTGAGATCTCATTGCTTATCTATTCTATAAGTTGGTATTTGTTTGTGATCCTGTGTTGATAACGAAGTTGTTTCAAATTATTGTATTGAGTTGTTAGAGGTTGTGGCCTCGAGCGAGCTTGCGGGCTCGTGTGTTGAAGTTCTTGCAGGAACATGTGAGGAAGGTTGTAGGTGTTGCAACACCAAGTGATCTTGCGGAATTGATTCTAGTGAAATCCTCATTGCGGTGATGGTGAGGACGAAGAGCAAGCTACTCGAACCTCAAAATAATTCTCCCGTGTTTGCGATTGCTTATCTCTCTCTCTCTCTCTTATAGTCACTCTTGTTTAATATCTTGCATTGTTAGAATTGCTTAACATCATATGCTTGATATGTTTGTTTGTACTCTATTTAACCAAGAAAATAATTGTACACCTCAACTCTTATTTAAGAGGAATCACGAGGAGAAGTTCAGAGTCCTTCACGAGGTATACGGATTTATTTCTTGATTGCAAGTTTGATATTATTTATGTGATCATATTTGTGTAAATTATTGGTTAAATTTTTAATTTTCACATTGATTAGTATATCACCTGTTCACCCCCCTCTAGGTGATTTCAAATACACTATTCATCATCTCTTTCCTCCATCTAACTTAAACCCTCACTTTAATCCACCGTTGCGGCCCATCCTCTTCCTCATTTAGCATCGCCACACCTAACCTGCAGCGCTGAGCCACCCCGATCTCTCTCCATCTTCTTATTATTATTTTCTTCACAACCCATCTACCCATCACCAAGTGAATCCTTCATCCACAATCATCTTCAACTTCCTCGTTATTACTAACAATCCCAGATCTCCTCACCTCAGTCTCACCCTCGCTTCGAGCTTCTCGACAACCACCCGCTACCTCAATCGACAACCACCGACTGCAATCGACCATCAACTTCACCCCGAGCCGACCGCTGATCAGATCTGACCTCGTCTGGAAGATTCGACTTCTATCCGACGACGCTACTACCGATCCAAGTTTGAATCAAACTTGCTGCCTCTAACCCAACTTCTCCTCGATGAGATAGCCCATCATCTTCGCAGATCTCCCTCGTCGTCGTCATCCTCGTTTAGTAAACGGATGTGAGAAGGAGAGGGAGGAAATGGGGGGAGGGGGCGAGAAAGAGAGAGGGGGGGAGGGGGAGAGAGAGAGAGAGAGAGAGAGAGAAGAGAGAGAGAGTTTAGGGTTAGGGTTATTAATTAAATGGGTTCGAGTCTAATCGGGTATGGTTCAAGTAAATCAGACCCGACAGGTTTACTAATAGGGTAAATGGGTGTGGATCCTATTCAGGTATACAAGTATAGAACTAATTACCAAACCCATCTAATCAGGTCTGGTACGGGTCCCGACCCGACCCATTAACAGACCTACACTGAGCCTTTGAGTGCCACTGCACGCACATGTGGGGGGGATGGGGCTTTGTCAGTCTTTGTCGTCCGACAAAAAGATCCGACAGCCACTTTATAGTAATCTAACGTAGTGTGCGGCTTAGAAATGGTGTAAATAAAGGGCCTCATATTTACCGGCACATGTCATGTTTCCGTCAAACTAATAAACTATTTAGTTAAGATATTGTTTTTGCTTGTTAAGACAGATAAAAGTCATAATTGTTAGACTGAATTATAATTGAATTATAATCATACGAGTGAGCAAACAGAGAATGATGAATGTCACAACACTAGTCAATTATTTGTTAATTTTTTATTCATAACAAAAGTAGGCGCAATGATAATAATACATATATATTATAATTCATGGCTCGATTTTAGAATCTACATAATTAGATCATCATTAATTATGATTAGGTGAAGCGTGATTCAAGTATTATAAGCAATATTACAAGTTTCTAAGGAAATATGAAAGTTGAAGTAGTAGATGAAAAAGAAGATTAATATTGGATTTTGTAAATTTTATTTAAAATTTTGAGAAGTGAAGAACCTGAAATAGATGTTGGTAATAAGATGAAAAGCTGATGTTTTCCAATTAAAGTTTATATGCATTTAGTATTTTTAATTTGATTAACCATCATATTATAGGAAATGAGGTATTTTAATCATAGTAACTAAAGTTGCTCAGGGATATTAACAAAAGAGTGAATGTTATATTTTCAAAAGAACTTAATAAGAACATAGTGGTAATAAAAAAAAATCTAGAGACACATGAGATTCAAGAGAAGACTCATTTGTCTAAAATTGACATAATTCATATCTTATTCTATTTTTTGAGAAACAAAACGGAGGTTACATTCCAAGTCTATACACACACAGCCATCACTAATTATTTAAGTTTAATTTTCTGAAACTTTTCTTTTGAAAAGAAGAGATACTTCCAGTTGGCTGATTTGTCAGTTCATGGTATCACACTCAATTTAGGGTCTGTTTGGTTGTCGTAACTGACCGTAATTCGTAGTTGTAATTGGAAAAATCTTTTACAATTGTAAATGAGTTACATGTATGTAAATTTTACGGTGTTTGGTTGGTAATATAAAATTGTAAAGTGAGAAAGTGTATTGTATTTTACGGTGTTTGGTTGTCGTAATGTAAAAGTCGTAAGTGAAAAAATTGACCACAAAATTAACTATTTGGTGATTTTAAAAGTTTTAATACTGCAAATAAATATTAAAAAAGTTAAATATTAAAAATTTTTAATATTAATATAAAAAAATATTACAAATTTGTATGACCACAAAATTAACTGTAACTGGGCTGTAAGTGAGTGGTAACTGGGTTGCAAGTGAGTGTTAGTTGAGTTACGTAAGTCTTTTACGAATTACGGTCCAAACAAACGCCGTAGTTGTAACTGGGTAGTAAGTCATTTACGAATTACGGAGTTTTACGCGAAACAAACGGCCCCTTAACTTGCACATACTAATTATTTTATTTACTCATTCTACTACTATTCCCTCCGTCAGATTAATGTTGGCGGATTTTGACCGGGCACGGGTTTTAAGAAACTCTAGTTGAAAGTTTGAGTATTAGGAAAATTTCATTTTTTACACTAACAACCCAATCACAAATCTAGTTGAAAAGAAGAATGGTAATTTTATTTTAAAGAAAAAAGGTAAGGATATTACTCCATATTCTATATTGAGAATGGTAAAAACAGCATTGAGGTCAAAATAGACTTACTAATTTGAGACAAATATTGAGAGTCAAAATAGCACAAACGCGTGTCGACTAGTGAACGCATTTTTGAGCCCATATGCAGCATGTGTTGGTCCATTGAACACAGATCGATGCCTGATCTGATCTCTTCATGTCTGTTCTTGCTCAATTTGGTTGCACCATTCTAAATTGGGTTACGTCTGCTGTTCGTGTTCAGATGACGTGGCATCGTTCATGTCGAAGCCCGGGGGTTTCATGAGAGGTAAATAATAGAAGGTAGAGACGAGTGTTTCTCTTGATTTAATTTCATTAGAGGTAAATATGAACAAACTATGGACATGGACACTTCAAAAGTCCGGTTTGAATCGAATTGAATTTTAAGGTGTTCGTGTTTGAATCCGAATCTAAACTTTAATTCAAATTTTCGCTGAGTACTAATACATACATACACATACATGTATGTATACATATACGTACATATACATACACATGTATATGCATACGTAGAGAGAGAGACTTGGCTACTTTCAGATGAGTATAAATCTTCCCTACTCAAATTCAATAGTACAACATTAAAATACAGAATCCACTCCACTAAAATTGATTTATATTATTTAAAGTATTAAAGTTTAAAAATCAAGTATTTATATATTTAAAAACCCTCACACACTAACTTTTGTTAGCTTTCAAATATTCTATATCGTTAAATAACTAATTCACTATGTTGATCGTTCATTTTACAGCTACTTGATGAATAAAAAAAAATATTTAAAACACTTGAATATTTATTTTTAACGCTCTTGCTCTTAACAATGTAAACCAACACGTGGATCTTCAATTTGAATGGGACATATGTTCAGTGTTTGTTTCAATTATTGTTAAATCATTTTTGTGCACGTGGCTAATTATTTCACTCTTGGAACACTGTTCAAATACGTTCTATATCTTTTAAGTCGGTGAAGAGAAACACGTTACATTGTGAATAGATTTTATGTAGCATACATTGAAGGAAAAAAAATTATTTTTCCAAACAAAACGGTTGGCATTATTCTCCAATTAAAAAATATTAACGAAACAAGATCAATAAGTAGAAAATTATGAAACAACAAATGGAACTTTATTGGAACTGGCACAGTAATATTAGAAACATATATATTAGGTCGTTTCCTCAAAGAAAATTGCACACGTTGTTCCCACCATGTTTTTGTTAAATATGAAAAAGATTATTTTTCTCACATGAAGTCCTCAAATCTTTCATACTTTCTAATTTAATCATCAAATCTTTATAATATCAGAATTACTCTCGAAGTTCGTTCATACTTTCAAAATTACTCCTTAAATCTTCGTAATATCAGAATTACTCCCCAATTTTTTTTATATTTTCATATTACTCCCCAATTATTTGCTATAAAAAATCTCAAAAAAACCCTCACAACGGTGCAGGGGGTTTGATCGGGGGAGTAATTTTGAAAATCTAAAAGAATTTGAGGAGTGAATTTGAAAATATGTAAGATTTGAGGAGAAAATATGAGAAAGACCCCATTTAAAAAAAAAAGTTAAATATTTGGAGTCAATTGGTAGTGATTTAAACATCTTTAAAAGTTTTCATCACAAAAATATGTTTAATTTAATTTGGCCTACTTGACATCAAAGGCATCTTGTATTTTGCACCCATATGTCAAGAAACATAGATCATGTCTTACTGACATTGCTTCCTTCCTTGTACACGTTTCTAATTGCAAGGAGAATCAATGAAAACTTGTAAATCTTGGGTCAGTCAAAGTCAATCCTCTCTTAAATTTGATATTAGTTCAGATTACAATGTGAAACACATTCTGTTCTTTGCTAGCTGTCTTCCTATTTATTGTTGTTTCATGTGAAAATGTCAACTTGTTTGATGCATAGAGCATGAAATTTAATCATGAATTTGGCATTTATTAATTTAGACAGTGAGCTTAATTATTAACTAAAGGAAGAAATAGATCAATCTACTAATTAACAAGTCATCCTAAAAAAATTGAAGACACAAAGCATAATTTATTTTGATGCATACAAATCTGCCGACAGCTAGATAAAGGGGTACAATAGAAAATATAAAGGGAAGGGCCATTGAGGTTATAGTCTTCATTAGAGAAGGGTAAGCAAATATTTTAGGAAGCGAACATCATAAACATGCAGCATTAATTGACTCATTAGCGTATGTTTAAAGATGTTGCATAGCTAAACATTCATCTAAATCTCTCTTGTTTTCTTTGTTGCTCAAGTTGAATACTAAGGAATTAGGTGTCCAAAAATGAAGGTAATGGCCACTAATGTACTGATCATGATGCAAGAAACAATTCAGAATAGTTGAAAATTTGTTGTTACTGCGCACTGCTGAGATGACCCACAACATTGCAATAGATTAAATAGAGCATCTCCTTTTTGATAGATTTTGGAGAATTTATTGTATGACTTGTGAAAGTGAGTTAGCCTGCTGTCAGCACTCCTCGGAGAAAACCAAGATTTTTCAGCAAGGAGGTGGACAATTTAATATTGAAAATTTCAAATGTGATATAAAAGTATTATTAAATTGTTTTATGAAGTATGCTTGCAAAAGAGGAAACTGAGAGAACTAAGGGCTGTATTAACAAAAGGCTGCAATAGACAACAAAGGGCTGAATTTGTCAAAGCCTCGTTCGTTGTCCTACTGGACCCCAACAAAGCCCAACTTGAATTAAACTTAAGCAACTTGGGCCTTTCGTAAATACATCGTAGCCCATTATAGGAAACAGGCGGAGTACAGATCGTATTGCTAGCCCAATTAAATTTCTCATTTGTCCATGAGGGCCTTATGTTATTGTGCCCAAGGCACAAACAGTAACCCACATTTTGGAAACTTGGGCTAAACTAATGGGCCCCAAGACAGGGTCAGGAGTTGCATTATTTTGTTTTTATTTTTATTTTTTTTTGGTTTTTTTTTTCTTTCAATTCTACCGCAATAGTAAGTGGCTATGCGGGTCGTGATCCACAAGGAGGGACTAGCGATGGAAGCTTTTTAGTAAGTTCTCTTTTAGGCTACAAAGTATGGTTAAAGTTCTTCTTTAGTTCTTTAAAAGAAAAAGGAAAAATTGAGTTAACGTTAAATTAGGAAGAAGATGGTATATTAAGAAGATGGAGAAACTAGAAATGATATATACAAAGAAATGGAAAAGAGTGATGAAAGAGGTGGTAGATTGTGGTGTTCTAAACTAAAGAATAAAAAGAAAAGAATCTAAAAGTTACTTACCTCCTTTGACCAAATGCTTACCTAGAATCTTTTCCAATGAAGTTACCTTGAAGTGAGGCGATCAACGTATAGCCCATAAGAGTTGATTCCCGTCTCCTCCACATTATATCATCAAGAAGTTGCAAGTATGAAGTGATACAGAATGAAACTCAAAATCCATCGTCATGAGCTATCGGTGGCACTCGCAAAGGCAAGGATCTTTCGATGCTTTAAGACTCACTTGGATAGCAATTGGTACCAAAAGAAGAAAAGTAGAGAAGAAGAAGAAGAAGAAAAACAAAGTACATACAAAAGGGAAATTACAGATTCGATTTTATAACAATAAGAGAAAAGAAGAAAGTCTTACACCGATGTCACTCTCAGCACAAGCTTCGTTCTCATTTTCCTATGAAACTCTGATCTCCTCTGATTTACATAGATTAAAACTGAAAATTACATGAAAAGAAAAATAAAAACCTACACTAAAAAAAATAGAAAAGTGGACTAAATCCTTTCTCTGCATGGTCGTCCACTGTAGGCTCTGAAAATCCAAGTATTTATAGGCAAAACCCAACCTATGAGAGCGTATAAAGATAGGGGGAGCAAACGCTCCCCTTAACTCTCTAACAAAGCCGCGTTTTTGCGACTTTGGCCGCGTTTCCGCGGCCAGGGTGTGGCCAGGTGGCCACACCCTGTTGGTGGTGCTCCCCGGCTTCTCGATTGTATTTATCTTCAGCTAGATTTGCAGTTTAAGTCCGGGATTTTGACGAAATGGCCTTTGATCCTTGGCTTCAACCGATCAATTTGTAGGGATTTGTTCTAACTGATTTTCAACCGATCTGAACCGACCTGATCTGCCCTGATTTACTTAGTTCGAATTAATTCTGATTTAATTCAGAATTTGATGGGCTTTTGGGCTCATTTCTCTTCACTCTCCTTTAGGAATGGCCTGCAAATAAATTAAACATTTAATTAGAAAAAAGCAGAGTTTATTCTATAATAAGTATGAGAATATGATAATGAATGTGCAATATTAGTGACCAATCATATAACCAAAGAGTGAAGCTTAATTCCTGAAAAATGGCTCTGAACGTCTCCTCAAGATTCCTCTAGATTAGGAGTTGAGGTGCTATTGTAGCCTCTTGGTTCAATACTAGTGTGAGCACAAACACAATATAAAGCATGTAAAGAATAGGCAAGGAATAAGAAAATGCAAGATATCAAACAATCCCAAGCATATATGACAATTAAGCACAAGTAAATATCATGCATATAAAAATGTGAACATAAGAGCAAGTAAGATATAAACACAAGTGAGTTGAGAGAGAGATGAGCAATCGCAAACACGGGAGAATTATTTTGAGGTTCGAGCCACTTGCTTTACATTCTCGTCTTCATCGTGTAGGCTGTCTAAAAGTCACTAAAGACAAGTCATCCAAAAGTAGAATCCAAACTCCAGACGCAAGGCTAATCATTGCCACCAGCGCAGCACCAAGACGTGAGGGTTGAAACCCGCGTCTCAACATCACTGCAAGGACCAAGACACGAGGGTTGAAACCCGCGTCTCAGCATTATTACAGTACCAAGACGCGGAGTCCAAAGTCCGCGTCTCACGTGAAGCTTAACGCAGAATTAGAAGCTCGCATTTCTCAAGCATCACTTCAATGGCAAGACGCAAGGCTCAAAACCTGCGTCTCAGTTATAACTGCCCTCATTACTGGGTCAATTACTGCCCACGTAATGAGGGAGTTAACCCCCATTGTGGAGCATTTTTAGGGGACACGTTCACCCCCTGAAACCTCTATAAATAGCCCAGTTTGCTATGAAAAGGGGTCGAATAATTCTTGGTCAAAAGAACTTCAATTGTAAACCGTAGAAACACCAAGATTTCTAGCTGAAAAGAAAGAGAGTTCAACTCTTCTAGCAACTTGCTGCATACAAGTTCGTCTTTTCCTACACTCTCTTTGAGATCCTTGGTGGACAGAAGCTGTGTTACTTCGTCTACCATCCAAAGAGAAGATTCCCAAAAGATCCTGACATTCACCCGTCAACGAAAAACAAGATTCACTTTCATCGCCACATAAAGAACCCGACACTAAACAAAGGGAAGATTCGAGCTTGAATATCTCCCCTCTCTTGTAAGAGGATTATTGATCCGCTGTAACTTTCTTTACAATCAAATAAAGAATTTACTCCTCGATCTTCAATTTTCCCACCAAACAAGAGATGACGCCTCCGCTGGGGACTACTTTCTCTACTGACTTGCAAGCTGTGGCGCAAGGTGATGTCACCTATATAGGAAAAATGGTCGAATCACTTGTCGTGGAGTTCGACCAGGCAAAGTATGAAGAGTTCCTCTCTTCCGGCTCCAAGAGCCCTAAGGAGCGGCAGTACCGTAAAGTCTCCTCGGGGACTTGCTCTCGAGTCTGCTCTGAGATCCTCTCAGACGCGACTGGTAAGAAGGATGTCGTGGCTAATCGCATCATACGTAACGCCCGCGTCAACGTTTCCCATGAGACCCGCGTGGTTAACGTTGCTGATGCTCAGCCCGTTCATGCCCATCCCCTTCCTCAGCACCATGTTACCGGGGGTTCCTATTAACCCGTACGGCGTAAGCGGAATGCTGAGCGACGATAAAGACGGCGTGCGCGTCAACTACAGGCGCGAGAAGCTGGAACAATTGTCTGCCCAACAGATGTAGGACGCGAGGTTCAAGCCCGCATTTCTTCTGAATCACGTCGGACACGTGAAGTCCGCGTTTGGAAACCTAAACGTGAGGCTCACCAAACTTGCGTTTCTGAAGGTCCACTTCCCAAACGCAACGATCAACAGTGCGAGGTCCGTGCCCCTCATCCGAGACACGAGACCCGCGCCTCTACAGTTATACGTGACACGAGACACGAGACCCAGAAGGCCTACATTTCTCAAGTGTCGCTTCCCAAACGCGACAATCAGCAACGCGGGAGCCGCGTCTCTTCTCAGCAGAGGCGCAATACTAACGTTTCAGAGCCAAAACGCGAGAGCCGTTTATCTTACAGGACGTGAGCTCCGCGTCTCAGAACCTTGCGTCTCAGCTTTGCGAAGCAAGGATAGCTCTCAGAAGCTGAAAAGCCCTCGACAACCCGAGGCTGATCTCTTTGATCCCCCTCCGATAGATCTAAAAGATTATTTGACAAAGAAAAGGAGTGCTAATCAGATCACTCCGTCTTGTTGCTGTGAATGGTTCATCACAGTAATGCTCTCTGAATGCTGCTGCGGCTTACATACAAGCAAACATTCGGTGTTCAGACGATTGATCCCCACCTCCCGATCAGCCAAAAGGTATCGTTCCCATAGGAGGAAGACCTTCTCTGACACAGAGTACCCTGAAATCACTGCAAACATGACAAGAAGAAGTAGGAAAAAACAAATAGTGGTCAGCTCCGACGAATCCGATACGGAACCAGAAGGAGTGTATCGACATACTCGCACTCGGACTGGTGCGGTCGCCCCGATCAACTACAGTACCCTAGCTCGGAGCATTGAAGTAAATGAATCACATTTCGCCATGGCAGAATTGCAGGCTTCGAACTCTTCCATAGAGAAGGAAGCCCTCGCGTACATGACAAATACTCCTGAGGAGACGGCCAGACACTTTGAACAACAAGCCAAGGTCCAGAGGGAACAATTTGAGATGATTCGTGCTCAATAGGAATCCATCGATTCCCTCCAACAGATGCTTGCACAATTGCTTGAAGACAAGAGGAAGTCAACCGACAAAACCTCCTCTAAAAAGTCTAAAGGCAAACGAAAAGAAGGAGAAAGCTCATTTTCTGTAAATATCGAGGAGAAGGGGCAATCTACTTCTCTAAATCCTCGTCTAAGGAGGAAGGCAACCAGGACCATGGGAGGATTCATTCTAAAAGAATGAGTCAATTGGAGCAACGTCTAGAGGCCTTTACTAATCGAAAAAGCCTCTAAGAAGCAGGAGTGGTCCGGCCATATCCGACTGAGTGGGACCTCGTTCCATACCCCCACAAGTTCAAAGCTCTGACCCTACAGGCGTTTGATGGCAAAGGGTCACCGAACCAACATATCTACTACTTCAAGTCTCAGACGGGGAACGTGGTAGATAATGATGCCATCTTGGCACGTTTGTTCATAGGCACTCTAAAGGGGCTTGCCTTTGAATGGTTCATGAAACTCCTAGAAGGCTCCATTAAAAATTGGAGTGATCTGGAGAAACTCTTCCTGACACGCTTCTTCGAAGATGACTTGGAGATCACAATGCCTACTCTCTTGGCGACAAAGCAGCGAAAGGGAGAGTTAGTCAAATCATTTGTAGAGAGATTTCAGAATATGGCACTCCGATGTCCTAGCGGTATGACCCAGGTCACCCTTGTAGAAACGTGCCGCCACAATCTACAAATGTCACTTCTAGCCCAAATAGGAGTTGCTGAAAGCCGCACCTGGAAGCAATTGGTCAGCAAGGTGAACAGGCTGAAGAAATTGTCGCCAGGGTTAGGGTAGAAGAAAACAAACCCAAACCTGAAAGGTCGATAAGGCGCACGCCAGAAACATCTTTTCAACTAAAAAGAAAAGATAACTTGGCGATAGAGATAAAATCCCCTGTCAAACCTCAACCGGCCAAGGGAAGTGGCTCTTCAAGTCAACCACGTGCCAATAAGCAGTATTCCTTCAAAGACGAACATGTTGATTCATTGTTCAAGTTACTCAATAAGAGCAATAGATTGAAGCTTCTTGAAGCTAGACGTCTTGAAGAAGTCGGTAAAACCGATATCCTAACTAGTGCCTGTATCATAGGATGCTAGGGCACCCCACCAAGAGCTGTTATGTCTTCAAAGACATCCTTCAGGCTCTAATTGATGCAGAGGTACTAAAACTCCGTCCAGAGCAGAAGATAGTGACGGCTAATATGACATCATTCCTCCAGTTTGAAAGACAGCCTCCAGCACCCTCCGGAGTAGTTCCCATCCCGAAAGGGGAACTAAGAATGATCAATATGGACCCTCATCATCAACAAGAGAAGGGTCTTATACCTGTCCCACACCTCAGGGGGAAGTTATGTGGGTTCATCCCGACCTTGCGGACAGCCAGCAATGGACCACTGTTACCAGCAGAAGGTCCAAAGGCAAGGTGAAAGCTTCGTCCTGTAATGTGGTGTGCGCTTCTTCCCGAGAAGCAGAAACCGATGTTCTCTTACTAACTGATTCAGAAGAGGAAACAATAATCTTGCTGCAGAACCTAATAAACCACTCGCGACAGAAACTCGTTCGGGTCAGTCATATTTAAAAAAGTATGACGAAATGGTAGCAAATCCTCCTAAACCCACTACAGAGTCAGCTAAGCCCTCCATGAAATAACTGGTGGAGAAGCAGAAAGAGCTTCGGTTTTCTAAAGCTCTCCCAAAGGACAACGCGGAAGGATCTACAGCACCTTATCGCTTTGACGTCCTGACTCAACTGGCCAATATCCCGGCCAGAATCACCCTTTACGAGCTCCTGAGGCTATCAAAGTCAACCAAAGAAGCTCTGAGGGAAGTCCTAGCTAATGCTGAGGTCTTCATGACCCAGATACCGGCTGGACCACGGGAGGAAGATGTAGAGGATTACCTCCATGCCTCTCAAAATGCTCCCTGCATCACTTTCACGGCAGATGATATGCAGGTTAAGGGGAAACATGATCGGCCCCTATACTTCACAGGGTATATTGGATCATCTGAAGTAAGCCGCGTTCAGGTAGATCCAGGATCCGCGTTGAGCATTATGCCTCGCAGGGTCATGCAATATTTAGAGATTCCTACCCACCGATTGAGCGCCACCCAGACTACCATTTATGGTTTCAATGCCAATTGTACGCGCCCAATGGGGAAGATCAAGCTCAAATGCTAAATTGGGGACTTAAAGTCTGAAGTGACGTGCTATGTGATTGATGCCGACGCTTCATACAATTTGCTGCTTGGACGATCATGGATTCATCGTAATTCCATTGTCCTATCCACTCTCTACCAAGTTATGAAATATATCGACAGAAGTGGGAAGGTACGAACGTTGATTGCTGAAAGGCATCCGTTCAAGGGGGTAGAGAACTATTTCACAGACTCTCTCCTGTACCAGGACTCTCTGAAAACAAACGAGAACCTACAACCAGAGGAACCAGACTCTGGTAATGAAGCTGACACCGAGCCAGAGAAAGAAGAGTGCATGTGGGAATTAGATCCACTTGTAACGAGCATTAATAAGCTCGATGTTAATAACACCGCCAATGATGTAGGCGGGTGGTATATTAATGAAGAGTTAAATTTGACTTATTTTTCTGTGCTCGCTTCTGCTTCAGTGCCATCAGACACTAGTACCGAAGTAGATAATGACCCCTGGTCGGCAATAGATGCTCTGACATCATTGCATGTACCAATGAAGTCATCCTTCGAAATGTACGAAGATGTCGGTGATGCGCAAGAATTAGTATTCATGGTCCCAGCAAGACGCAAAGGCCAAAAACAATCCTTTTCAGACAAATCAAGTCCGAACTGATGACTCGTGAAGAGTCAGAAATCGAGAATGAACCTCCTCAGTTCACCCATTTTGAGCCAACAATACTCAGAATGATGGAAAGCATGGGGTATGATCTGACAAACGGTCCTGGGTTGAACTTCGGCAAAGGAAGAAGAACACTACTTCGGTCTTTCGTTCTGAAAGTGAAAACCCCTGATTATTACCATCGAACTCGCAGGGGTTTGAGTTATGTGTCAACCCCAATTCCGTCAGCCTCTGAGTCTGAAAAGTTACTATACCATAACTACTCATCTGGCACGTCATCGTGGGAGTCAGATGTTAGTGTTGGAAACCTCTTCGGAGAACTTTCAGTATATATGATTTCAGCAAGCCACCTGGAAGACAAAGATGAAGAAATGATCCAGTCTGATACAGATCCTTGGATCAAACACCTAAATACTCTCTGGGATACTCGCTTTGAAAAGCGCGAGCCACCCACAGTGGATAAAGTTACCCAGATTAATCTTGGAGATGAGGCTAATCCTAAGCCCATCTTTATAAGCGAAAGCCTATCATCCTCCGAGAAAGAAGATTTAATATCTCTTGTGCGAGAGTACATAGATGTTTTTGCTTGAAATTATGAGGACATGCCTGGGCTTGATTCTCGAGTGGCTATGCATCGCCTTAACATTAATTCAGACGTGAAGCCAGTCAAACAACAGCAGCGACGGTTTCGTCCAGAAATAATGGAAGCAATACAGTTAGAAGTCAAAAAACTCATAGACTCTGGCTTCATTAGGAAAGAGCAACATCCTGATTGGGTAGCCAATATCGTCCCCGTTGCCAAAAAGAACGGAATGATCCAGATTTGCATTGATTTTCGCGATCTAAATGAGGCCGTCCCAAAGACGAATTCCCTCTCCCAATTACGGATGTCATGATTGACAATACGTACGGGTTTGAGCGAATGTCCTTCATGGATGGATTCTCAGGGTATAATCAAATCAAAATGTATCCTGATGATGAAAAACATACTTCTTTCAGGACATCATTGGGGGTATATTGCTATACTGTTATGCCCTTCGGACTGAAGAATGCGGGGGCAACATATCAGAGAGCTATGAATGCAATTTTCTACGAGCACATCCGTAAAACAGTGGAATGTATGTTGACGATATTGCAGTGAAAAGTTGAACGAAAGGTGATCACATAGCCGATCTGAAGACAATCTTTGAAATCATGCGGGCACATCAGTTGAAGATGAACCCCACCAAATCCTTCCTAGGGGTAGCCAGCGACAAATTCCTAGGGTTTGTGGTAACTTCCAAAGGAATTCATTTAGACCCGGAAAAAGTTCGCGCTATCCAGGAGATGCAACCTCTAAGGAATTCAGGGAGCTTAGGGGATTGCAAGGATGACTAGCATACATCCGAAGGTTCATCTCAAATCTCTCTAGAAGATGCCAACCCTTTACCAAATTGATGAAAAAGGGTGTCTCATTTATCTGGGATGATGCTTGCAAATAAGCATTCGAGGAAATCAAACAATACCTCATGCAACCACCGGTCCTTACAGCTCCGGTGTCTGGAAAACCTTTCCTGATATATGTTCGAGCGATGAATCATTCTTTAAGAGCTTTGCTAGCCCAGAATAATGATCAGGAACATGAGCAAGCAATCTACTATTTGAGAAGGACTATGATCGGAGCCGAGTATCGGTACAACCCGATCGAAAAGGAATGTTTGGCATTGGTATTCGCTGTCCAGAAAATGCGACACTATTTGGTGGGCCAGACTATAAATGTCATATCAAGGGTTAACCCTTTGAGGTTACTCATGACGAAGCCATCGTCACTAAACGGTTGACTGGTAAAATGGGCCATACTGCTATCCCAATATGAAATGCGCTTTTTACCACAAAAAGCCATGAACGGACAAGCGGTGGTGGGTTTCCTGGCTGAGCATCCGGATCCGAGGGCAACCGAACTTTTACGAGGATCTCTCAGACGAAGTCGCTGAAGTTTGTCTGACCCAGACATCTTTTGAAAGACAAGTGTGGCAACTCTTCTTCGACAGTGCATCGAGAACAGGTCCGCAAGGGCATGTCATAGCCGGAGTGGGGATAGTACTCGTCTCCCCACAGAACTATGTAATTCCTCGAGCTTTCTCATTAACTGAGCCTTGCTCCAATAACGTAGAGGAATACAATGCCCTCTTGATTGGAATGCAAATGACCGATGAGATTGGCGTTAAAAATCTCGAGGCATATGGTGACTCTAAACTCATCGTTAACCAAGTTCGCGGGGAGTACGAAGTCACACATGAAGACTAATACCCTATTACAAGGCAACTATCTCTATCACTGAGGGGTTCGGAAACTTTTACATCGACCATGTACCACGCCAGCAAAACGCGCATGCAGATGCACTGGCATCTCTCACTGCCTCTTTAGCCCTTCCAGCTGGAGTAGTAGAGAAAATACTTGTCTACAGCCATGACTTGTATTGCCCAAGAATCACTTTTGAAGATCACCAAAAGCCGACAGGAGATTGTCAAGTCAAAGAAGCTCTTGAGTCGTCAGCCGGTCCAGAGCCTAGGGATTGGCGATTCCCTTACATTGACTATGCTTAGTACAACATCCTCCCTAATGATCCCAAAGAAGCGTCCGCCATTAGAAGAAAAGCCCCCAAATTCTACTATAATGCGATTACGCGAACACTGTATCATCGATCGCATGACGGGATCTTTCTCCGCTGTTTGTCACGAAAAGAGGCGCAGGAGGTACTCAAAGAAGCGCATGACGGTATGTGTGGAGCTCATCAACCTGGTCCAAAGCTTGGGGATCGACTCTGAAGATTGAGATATTATTGGCCTAGGATGATCCCTGACGCCATCACTTATGCCAAACGATGTCACGCCTGTCAAGTCCATGGCAATTTTATCCATCAAGCACCAGGGTATCTTCGCTCTACAACTTCTACCTAGCCATTTGAGATGTGGGAGATGGACGTAGTCGGCCCTATAAGCCCACCATCATCCAAAGGACACCGGTTCATCTTAGCCATAACCGATTACTTCTCTAAATGGGCCGAAGCTATCCCTTTGAGGGAAGTAAAGACATCTGATGTAATCAAATTCATTAAACATCACGTCATCTACCGTTTTGGTGTGCCACGACGAATTGTCCACGACAACGGGCTCCAATTCGTCAGTCAGGCTTTTCAGAGGTTCTGTAACAAGTTCAGAATTCAGAGTGTGTCCTCAACGACATACTACCCAGCTGCTAACGGCCTTGCGGAAGCTTTCAACAAGACTATTGGAAAGCTTCTCAAGAAATTCGTCTCAAAAAGCCAACGTGATTGGGACGACAAATTAGGTGAATGCTTATGGGCCTATCGCACGACAGTACGAACCCTAACGAAGACTACACCATTCTCCTTGGTATATGGGTGTGAGGCTGTACTCCCATTAGAAATCCAAATTCCATCTTTACGAGTCACCTTGACAGCAGAGATGACAAATGAGGAGAAACATCGACTGCGACTCTAAGAACTGGAGGCTTTAGATGATAAACATCTGCAAGCCCAATAGCAAATCGAGCTCTACCAAGCTCGAATTACTAGAGCCTTCAATAAGAAAGTTAAGGAGCGAACTTTCAAGAAAGATGACCTTGTCTTAGCTGTCAGAAAACCTATGGTAATGACACATAAGATAAAAAGAAAATTTCAACCCAAATGGGAAGGACCATTTGTAGTGGAGTCGGTCTACTCAAATGGAGCATATCGCCTCATAACCTCAGACGGTGATACGCTCATGATGCCAATCAACGGTAAATTCTTGAAGAAATACTACCCTTGATAGCACTCTTCCCCCGATCAAGTTAATACTGCACCTCTGATCAAAATTTCAGATCTAAGAAGAGCTTCTTTCTTTTACTAGATCACATCACGGAAGATCAGTGTCAAGCTAATCGAGCACTGACTGCATCATGATGCATGATGTAAATACTGAGAAAGAAACAAAATGCGAAACTTTGGTTTTAGCTTAGTTAATCTTCTGATTGACATCCGATGCCTCCGACGGCCAAGGATAGAAGAAAATGTTGGTTTTAAGCCAAACATAAGTCTTTGACAACTCATCATGCTGAGGGGAATAGCATGGCTAGCCCAACTCAAACGGTAGTTGGTAAAGACACACCAAATCCGTTGATAGCTGAGCGTTTGCTAAAAATCCTAGTGGTCTTGATCCCACTCTCTCCTCCAAAATCTCTTACCAATTCTCACCCACAGAATGGTAGGATCACAAAAAAAATACCGGTGTTTATCTCCTTAATGAAATGAACTGGATTCTTCACGTTAATATTAAACCTCTGACAATGAAAAACTTCAATACTCCCCAGCGAGTACAAACTTTACTTGTCTCAACTCTATATGGAGCAGCAAGTCTTCAAATTTGTCAAGTTAACACTACACCTCTGACATTCCAAACTTCACTTGTCAATTCTCATCAATAGAATGACAAATCCTCAAAATTGCTCATAAACAAATCGACTACTGGTCAGGTTAACATCACACCACAGACAAATTACTGTTAAGTTTAACACTACACCTCTAATAGTGATTGAGTTGCTGCCAAGTTCAATATCAAACCTCTGACAGTTACTTTTCCTCAGGCTTTCATATCAAACCTGAGATGAGCGATGCTAAGTTTAACATCACACCTCTAGCGTCCAGTTCATTGCTAAGTTCAATAATACACCTATGACCATGACTTCCTCGGATTTCCTTGTCGAAGTCGAGATGACCAATGCCAAGTTCAAAATTACACCGCTAGCATTATCCTCACTGTCAAGTTTAACATTACACTTATGACAGTGACACTTTCAGTTTTCCTGAATGAAGCTGAAACACTCTTGAGTCAAGTTAATATCACACCTCTGACTCACATCCTTGTCAAGTTAACATCACACTTCTGACAAGATTTAATTCAACCAGTTAAGTTAATATCACACCTATAACGGTAAAAGTTCTCCTAGATCCCCCGCGAGTCTAGTCTCATTTGTTATTCTTGTCAACAGAATAACAAGTCCACTTAAAAATATTGTTAGGTTAACATTACACCTCTAACAGTGTTTTCATTAAATCCCCAGCTGAGTCTTAGTCAAGTTAATACCAAATCTCTGATGAAAACTCATTTGTAATCCTCCGTGGGGTATAAATTCCACTTGTCATTCTCATTTATACATTGGCAGGTCCACAAGAACTATCCTACTCCTGTCAAGTTAATATCACATATCTGACAGCATTCTTGAATTCCTGAAACAGGATTTTCTTCAAACTTTGACTCGTTAAGATTATTATCACATTTTTAGCAAGTCAAAGGTCCTTACTTCTATTTGTCTGATTTCAAAAAAAAAATGGAATTCAAGACATATAAGGAGACAAGAAAAAGTGTCACTTTTATTAATATTCAAACATATGAAAGTGATACAAGACGCTTTCTTGTACAATAAGATTGAGTGTTATAATAAAGGAGTACAAAGAAATCCCTCTCTATCAGTAAAAGGTTGCACTCACTCCTTGAGGCATTTTCACCACTCCAAATACAAGAGTTTGGAAGAGCGCTGAAGAAAGGCTGAGCAATGTTGAGACGATCGGATGCTGATTACATCATGATGCATGATGTAAACATTGAAGGAGCCCATCGCTGACCGAGAACAATGGTGTTTCTCGAGGTCAAAATGCAGCAGAACCTTCTGATTCCACCCGACCAACTGGTGTGGGCCATGATCATTCGTTGATGAACATCTCCACCACCAGAAAGTCATCTAATGAGTATGAATTTTTCATCGATGTCACTTCTGGGGGTAAGATTGGTGAAGGGAGGATCTGAGACCTTACAGGTGATGTCCTCTTTCCCGTGACCTGCAAGAGGACCATACCCACCACCATATCCACTGTGACTATGACAAACCCGAGGGGCACTACCGGTGCATCATGTCCAATAAGGCCTTGATAGATGTTATCAATCGCGCAAATCCTCCTCGCCCATGAACATGAGCCTTGATTTCTCCAATGCTCGGCCATCGAACAAGCTCGCTGGTCGAAATATTCTCCCAAGAGCCCAGCGAAGATGCAAAATACTGACTGAGACCACCATAATCTGCAAGGAACAAAAACTAGAAGGTTAAAATTCTATTAAGGCAGAAACAGAAATGTAAAAGCAGACGCGGTTTGAAGTGGTAAACTTCAGACGTAGAAATGATCAGTACAGAAATTCTAAAGTTCTGTCAAGGTAACAGCATAAAAACTGAAGGACAGACGCGGTTGAAGTTGTGCATTTCAGACGCGCACAGATCTGAACGCGGTCTGGTTTTAGACCCGTGTCCAAAATACGAGACGCAAGGTAGACCAGACGCAGAAGTCGCCACACCCACGTTTAAGAAATAGGGGTTACCACATCTAAGTTCAGAGGCCCCGAAAGAATTTAAATTCTTTAAGTCAAGAACCTCAAACGTGGACTTTGTGTACAAATCTCGCGTCTCAAGATCCAAGTACAGAGTTCATCACACTCGCATTCAAAGGATTTTGAGTTAAAATCCAAGGTCAATCGACTCGTGCTTCATCAAGAAGTCTAAAAGACGTGACTTTCGAATAACGGGCACATCAGTCAGACTTCAAGAGAAGATCAAGAGATCGAATCTCTTTGAGGGGCAAGAAAACAAAAACTCAGCGAGACTGAGTATTTCATAGGGACAAGCGGTTCCTACCCGCGAAAGAACCCTCTAGAGGTTGAACTTTATGCATCAAGGCGCAACCATAAAAGGTACTTAAAGCGATGCTTTTTGATCTTGAAATAAATTGGAGAAGATTAAAGGAAAGCATGAAAACTTTGAGTTCAGAAAGCATTGAAGCTTCGAGTTCTTACTGTTCATTGGAACACATCCCCTTGAAGGGAAGATAGACAAATTAAGACGAAGACCTTCAGATCGCATGCTTGCAAAGGAAAACAGTCTAGATGATCGACTGTTAAGGGGGTGAGGCCTATTTATAGGCAAGCCATAAGGCCTATAATTAATGGCGTAAAAATCAAAGCCATCAGCTTTAATTCCCGCACGAACATCAAGTCCAATAAGGAGCTGACGCGTGGATTGTCGCTTCGGAAAACATCGAAGGACACGAGTCCCCAATTGTCAACGCCGACTTGACATTTAAAGATCTAACAAGATTTTTAAGATGGGTTGCATTTGACGCTTAGGAGGCTGCTTCAGGCACAGACTCAAAGGTCGCGTCCTGAAACCCGCATCCTTTCATGAACCCGACGACTGCGTTCCTTTCATTCCTATTGAAGGGGCCACGACTGCGTCTTCTGAAGTGGTCTATGTTAGCCCAAGGTTACAATCACCCGGTTGTTGAGTTTTGATGATTACAAAACATATATAGTTATTTGTACTAATCATATTTTAGTGTTTAAGTATGTTTCAGGGTTCTAAGGATTCAAGATTTCTTCTTCCCTAAAGGTAGGTATTTTTTGACTCAAGTTGATTCGATTCGGGTTCAAGGATTCAAGCTTGCATATGGAGGAGCCCTAACTTGAAGAACTTGTAGTCACCTAGAATCTTTGTAAGAACTAGTTTGTTAAAGAATGAGGTTATGATAAGTTGGCTCAAGAAAACACACACACACTTTTCATTTTTTTCAAAATACGTTTTTGATTTGGATATTTGAATTAGGTACATGTCTTGGTTGTTACACATGTCTTTAAATATTTTATATTTTTACATCTTGTTTATATCACATATACCAACCCTTATAGCATGCTACTTAATCATATAGCCTTTCAAAATTATTTTAAATTTTTTTCTAAGTTCAAATTTTTTCCTATAAAAATACTGGTTCAGGCCCTACGGTCGACCGGGCGGTCGACCGCATCTATTTTAGGCCTTATCGGTCGACCGCACCGGTCGACCGGGCCTTGTGACTTTGGCGTGCACGTTTGTGCATGTCTGCCGGTCGACTGGACCGGTCGACCGACTGACTGACCCTTGCTCTCGGGTTTTGTCGGTCGACCGGGCCAGTCAACCAACAGAACAAATATCTGTTTTTGTTTAGACACCGGTCGACCGACCGGTCGACCGTGTCCAACGGCTAGTTTGTCAGTTGGACTGCCGGTCGACCGACAGCCGCCAACAGCCCAATGGCTAGTTTTTGAAAACTGATTTTCTGGATTTGATTGAGATGTTTATGTCAGCTATCTCTGAAATTTTGGAGGCTAATTCCTGACCTATTTACCTAGTCTAAATGATGATTTCTCATGGCAAATCCCTATAAATAGTTGGCATTGGTCCCTTGTTAAAATCAAGAAAAATTCCTATTATTTTCAAGTTTCCAAAAGAAAGAAAAGTTTTCAAAGCTCTCTCTTTCTAAGTGCATTCTTGGTTAAAGTTTTTCAGTGGTTTTCAAGCTTTTTCTTACTCTTTACAACTGAATTTTTCTCACTTCACTTCTTGAGCCAAAAATCATTCCCATTCTATAAGGAGTTATAAGAGAGAAGTTTGTGGTCTTTTTGATCACCTTGTTACTTGTATTTTCCTTGTGTTGAGATCCCTCTTGTGTAGAGGTTGGATTGGTGGGAGTTCGGTACTCCGGTCTTGTGTAGACCTCTTGTAATTCCCTTTGCGGATTTAGTGGAAATCCTTCACGGTGGTGGAGGCGGGGACGTAGAGCGGTAGCTCGAACCTCGAAACAAATTACTTGTGTTTGAGTTGGTTTCCTTATTATTTTTTATTGCTTTACATTTTTATCTTGTGATACCTCTTGCTTGCACTTCATTGCTTCCATTTCATTCACTTGCATTTTTCAGTCTTTACTCATCTCAACAAGAAAGCAATTACGCGCCTCAACTCATAATCTAGAGGAATCAAAGAGAGAAGTTCTAGAGACCTTCACGGGGAATTCAGCTTCAATTTTTGTTTTGAGTGACCGGTTGCATCATACATACATACTTATTTTAAAAAGATCATTAGATTAGCATTAACACCTATTCACCCCCCTCTAGGTTTTTCAGTCTAAAGTCGTTTCTCCTCAACAAGCTGGGTTCACCGAATTGCGTCTTGAGTTCACACCAATTCATAAGACTTAAAAGCTGCGTCCTAAAGTCCGCGCCCTCATCAACCAGCTGAGGCTCGCGCGCCATTCTTGGGGGGCCCAAAATCACACCTCTATTGTAAGATGAAAGCCACATCTCTATCATAAATTCAACACAGCCTGAGTTGTGCCCTATCAAGGGACCAGAGAAGCGTCTCTATTGAGCCAATGCCGCGTCCGCGTCAACTAGCTGAGATTCGTGCGTCAGTCTTGAGGAGCCCAAGACCGCGTCTCCACTACATCCGGAATTCTGCATCCTGACAGAATCAAGGGCCGCGTCCATGGATCCGCGCCTTCCATAAGTATGAAGTCCGCGTTCCCTTTACTGAAGAACACAATTCGTGTTTCGGAATAACGCCTTTTTGTCTTTGAGCAGAGCCGCGTCCTTATCAAACAGAGAATTTCGCGCGTCTTCCTTGGTGAGCCTGAACGGCGTCTCCGTTAGTGAGTCAGAGTCACGTTTCCCAGAATCGTGTCTCCACTACAAATGAAAGCCGCGTCTCGCTCAAGAACTCAGTTCAGCCTGAATTTATTATTCATGGTCGACTAAAGACGACGTTTTCACAAACAGTCAAGGATTACGGTTATGAAAATTGAGCTCATCTACAACCAACAAAGAATTTGAACGGATAAAGATGAAACAAAACTTTGAAAACTTTTATTATTTAATTCAAAAATGATAAAAGTAATACAGACACTCTTATTTGACAAATGGAGTGTTAAAAAAAAGGGGGGGGACAATGCAAAAAGGAGAAGGCTAGTAATCCTGCTTCGCCAAAGAACGGATTTGCTCCCGAAGGCGATGCATCTCGTGCTGACGTGCCCTTTCAGCCTCCACCAGAGCTTGGACCCGCAGCTCCTCCTCAGACAAAAATCTCTTCGTAGCCAGTCGCGCCTGAAGAGACTGCAACTTGGAGGAATGAGCAAAAAGTTTTCTTGAACCTGTGTCCTGGCAGTTTCCAGCTCTTCCAGCCTTTTTCTAGCAGCAATAAGTTTCTGCTCATTGGTCTCGATCAAGGCTTGCGCCCTAGCAATGATAATTCGAGCGGTGGTGATAACTTGCTCTGCACTCTGTTTGACGATTTCAGATTCCTTGGAATCGCCAATCAGTCTTTGATGGTCAGCTTGAAAATGCTGAAGATGGCGGGCCTCTTCAGCTATTTGCTCCTCCATCTCCTTTCGCTCATGTTTTTGAGAGGCAAGAAGCTTACTCAGTGTCGATTGAGCCTCATCCATTGAGCCAGCATTCTCCAGGGTCTTGAGCTCCTTCAGGTGACTCCCCAGCTACTCAACCAGCATCAGACATGCCCTAGCCTGAAGGACTCCCAGTATGACTAGTGTTTTCGATCTGATTTTTGAGAAGTATTCCGGTAAACTCGAAAGAACTGCCCCCAGAAAGGATCAGGTCAACACAGGACCTCATGGAAGCAAAAAATTATTGCACCATTTGACGTGCTAGCTCTTCCATGATGTCGTGAGTTAGAGATAACCCTACTGATGTACTCCCGGACCCCCTTTCCATGACAGGATGAGAGACGGGAACCAGTTCAACTTGCGCAGGGGTGAGGCCGACAATAGGTTCGTCAGACACTGAGGTAGTCACCGATACCTCCGGGACAGTTATTGTTGTAGCAGCTTCCACTGCAATAGAAGCAACAGCAAACTCTACGGCACTGGGTTCCCTGGCCAAAGTTTGAATTGTGCTATCTTCTGCGCCGATGCTTGCCGCAGGATCCTCTATTTGAGCTACCCCAGTACTCTCTGCAAACCATAACATTAAATGTCAGTGGTAACGATAAAAAGGAGAAAATCCAATACGTCAGTATTCTCTTACCAGGTTGAGGATCTGAAGATGGCAAATCCCTGAATAGGTAACGTGGGGATGAGGCCTCCCTGACCTCGGCGGTTGCACCTTCTTGAGGCATCCCGATAGCAGAGCCTCAAGGCCCTCCTACTGGGCTAACTCTTGGATCATCTCCTCAATATGAGAAGAAGTTGTGGCTTCACTACCGGCAGCCAACCCTGTAAAAGAAAGTCAAAAGGAAATGTTAGAACTCAATCCTAACTTAATGGGAACCAGTTCAAGAAGACAAAGAAAATGCCTTCAGTAGCAGCAATCAATGCTATCGGCGAAGCCGTCACAGGGTCATATCCCTGTATCTCTTCTTTCGAGATATGCGAGAATTTACTCGTATCAGGAAGAGTAGGTTCATCACCAAAATCGACTTCTTCGCAAGAATAATATCCATGTTCATCGGACGATGAAGATGATAGCGCAACACAAGAGGTCTCCACAGTCGAGACCTTACTACCAAATACCCCAGCAGTAGGGCTGGGATCAATAATCCGCGAGGCGGGCATCAATACACTGGGAGACCCAGGCTGCTGTACTTCCAATCTTCTCCCATGAGCTGAAGAAGATTCAGGCTGAGTTGAGACCCCCGGAATCTCAACGTCATCCTTCCCCACTAAGTCAATTCGGGTCGCTCGACCTCTTCAGCCATATTGGCTCACCCGCGAGTTCTCCCTCTTCCAAGATCACGGGGCCCCTGCTGCGTAGACCGCGAGGACGAAGGATGGGGACTTCCTCTTCCTCTTCTTCCTCCTCCCCCTGCTCTTCAATACCAGGAGGAACTACTATGGTCATCAAAGCTTTAGCCTCCGATTCCCTTCTAGCTTTCTTTGGGACAGGCTCACCCTTGGAAGTGGAGCCGCGGGAACGTTTGGACACAGCTTGTCGACTCTTTTTAACAGGCTGCCCTTTAGGTGCTGCTGCATGATTGGTAGTGAAAAGTGCATTTTTATCATTATATTTACCATCACATTTTCATATTTATTCCTATAATTCTGCACATTTACTAATATTTTATGATTTATTGTGTGCAGGCCTTGAGTATTGAATTAAATAAAGAATTAAAGCTTAATGAAGCCCAAAAGCCCATATCCAAGCCCAAGTCAAAGCCTAGGTGCAAAAGTGCAATTATAAGAAGTCAAAAGTGCAAATACAAATTGTAAAAATTGCAAATACTACAAAGAGGGAAATGATAGAATTCTATTCAACCCTAAATGCTTGGTGGATGAGGATAAATAAGAGTGCAAGGATGAGATTCGTTTTTGAAGGGATTTGGATTTAGGGTAACTTGATTTCTAAGTTATCTCGAAAATCCAAAATGAAGAGTCAAGATGCAGCTTCTAGAAGGAAACGCCCAGATGGACGGACCAGAGGAGGCCACGCGCAAAAGCGCGTGGCCAGCCGCCACACTTTGGCCGCGGAAACGCGGCCCAAGCCGCGTTTCCGCGGCAGTCCTGCCTTATCCCGTTACCAGCTTTCGTGGAGGAGTCGTTCTGGGACTCTACTTCCTTCTGCACCTATAAATACCCCTTCAGTGCAATCGAGAACGTCGTCCAGCGAAATACAGAGCCAAAAATTAGGGTTTTTAGGCTTTCTTCTAGTTTAGGTTTTCTTTTCTCTTTTGTAATTTTTATTTTTCCTTTTTGTAACTGAGAGGAGAGGATGTTTTCATGGAGGAAGGAGATCTACTTGTACTGAGGGTGACAATCGGTGTAAGTTTTGCTCTTCTTCCATTGTTAAATAAATCGAATCAAGGTTCGTTTTCGTTCTTTTATTGTTTTTGTTCTTTTATTCTTGTGTTATTGTGTTATTCTCTCTAATGTCTTGCAAACCATGAGACCCAATTGCTTCGAGACTGCTTAGCCGAAGAAGAGCCCTTGATGGCCTATGGAGATGAACAAGCCTTCTTTTGCTAGTCTTTTATTTTTGTAGTGTAGATCGCGAAGGTGGAAGATCCTATACGCCATACTTGCAAGCCTTCAAGGACAAGGTAAGTCGTTGCAAACGGATCAAAGGTAAGCAGGGCAGAAGAGGTAGGTAAGTGTTTCTTTTATTTTCTTTATTTTCTTTTATTTGTATAGATTAAGTCACCAACATCTCTCCAATTTCTTTCACACTTTTCATTGTATATACCATTGTTAATAAGAAAATACATAAAAATGAGATAACTTACTTAAACGCTTCCATCGCTAGTCTCTCCCTGAGGATCACGACCCGCATAGCCTTTGCTATAGTGGATAGTATTGAGCACCTCGCACACCTTTACTTCTCAATCTAAACTTCATTATTTTGTGTGCAGGAAAATCTCAATCAAAATTTTGGCGCCGTTGCCGGGAGGGACGACAAGTTATTCTCTAATAATAAAAAAAATTATTAACTAATTCGTTTATTCTTTTCTGTTTGCAGGTTTGGAGAACAGAAAAACAACAGCAGAAGTGGACATATAGCAACTCTGTGCCTCTGCCCTAGAAGACAGAGCATTAGAGCGTACTATAGTGCCGCGGATCCGCGGCAATAGCCGCGGAAACGCGGCCTTAGTAGTGAACTACTAACTGCAATTTCTGCAGGTTGCTAAAAATGCAAGATTTGTTTTCTGCTCTGTTAAAATTTGTTCTGTGATAAACCTGTATACTGCTAATTAATTCAACAGTAAAATATTTGTTGTAAAAGATAAAAATTGATTAGACGCTTGCATCCTAGGCACGTGTCTTTTCAATTCCTTTATTTTACTGTTGAAGAGTGCTGGAGCAAGGTACGTTCGCATTTCATGTAGAATAGGACTCATCTCTTGGTTGATTTTCATGCTTTGAGTGAATCTTATTTACATATTTTGTACACTTGCACAAATTTATTCTAAGGGCATAACCCATTAACAAGATAAGGTGGGGATTTCATCACCCTTCCTTGGCCTAAAAATCAGATTCCAAGCACTCACTAACCCAAGCCTAATTAAAATTTAGTAGACGTTGGCCCTAGGGACATCTCGGACTCAATTAGGAGATATCCTAAGGGGGAACAGTGCTGGAAGTTGACTCCTGCCAAATCAGTGTCTAGGAAGGGGATTGAGGGCCGAAAGCCCGAAGATTGGTGGTTATTTAATTAAGGAACGTCTTTGACGGAAAACCTCCCACCACTCTTGCCCTGACCTGGCTGATTAACTTGTGGTCAAAGTCTACACCCTACCTCCTGTGGACAGTCTAACCAGTTAGGAGTCGTCTAGGTCATAGGTCTACCCTAACTTAGGTTAGAATTTTTTCTTTTTTTTTGTTTGTTTGTTTTTTTTTATTTGTTTGTGTTGGTGTGATATGGCATATAATAATATTTTTTCCAACTTTAATCCATATTACACACCTAACTCTTTTTCGGATATTACCAACCCGGCATATCACAACTTTGACCAACCTAGTGTGCCGGAATGGTCTTATCCGAATGACTATAACCCATACCCCCCATCTTATGACCATAATTTTCATACTTTCAACTCTTCACAGAGTTCATGGGGTTTCGATTCCCCAGAGTCCAATTTTCAACCGACTTGTCCTCCGTCTCCACCTGTCCACAATATTCCCAAGATTCATACTCAGATCCACCCATTCAGAATAGAAAACCATCTATCCGGGAAATGATGAGTATGCACGAGTCCAAGCAACAACCACCATCAATCTTAGACATGATGATGCGTGAGTCCACCGACTCATAACTTCATCACGATTACACTTCCTTTTTCCAAGTCCAATCACAAAAGAGGCTTGAAGCCATGACTCAGGCTAGATTAGCTCGTGAGCATGAACTAGATATGATGGTTCAATCTTTGCGTTCTCACCGTCCGGCCAATTCTGATATCGCTGATCACTCTCTTAGAGCCGACGAACCAAGTTGCTTTGGACAACAAGATTCTAATTCAGTGCCATCATGTGAACTTGCCGAAACTTCAAATTTTGATAACTTGGCAAGTTTTTCCTTTTCTGAAATAGAACTTGAGCATGAATATGATCATGATTTTCCACCCGGTGATTCAATTTTATTTACTGACTCAATAATGACTCCAGTGTCTCCACCTGATTTTACTTTTCCCGAGTCAACATTGGATCCTGTGCCAATTCATCATGAATTTGAATCACCCATTTTTGATGATCATATTGAACTTGACCAATTGTGCAATTTGAAAGTCCCATGGATAAATTGGCAAGTTCTCATTTTATGATATTGAGCTGAATGAGATATGTGACCTAGATTCTCAAATCTGTGATCAAGTTCAAATTCCCGAATCATTGTTGACTCCTGTTTTGTTACCCGACTTAGGTAATATTTTAGAGTCAGTTTTGGTTCCCACACCTATAATTCCTGAACTTGAATCACAAATATTGAGTCACATTCCATTATGGGAAGAATATTGTGGACTTGAGCTTCAACTTATTGATTTGGACCCACTTCCTGAACCTAGCCCGACTCCTGAACCATTACTTGATTTAAGTTTCTTTCCTGAGTCGGTATTCGTTCCCGTACTTCCCACGTCCAAGTCAATAATTCCATCTTTTCATACTCCATTTTGGGACAAGGAGGTTGACACAATTGACTCTGAAATTTATTGAAATTTGAAATTTGATGGGGTGGAAATTTTAAAAAATAATTATACATACATTTTAGTGGGTTATATAAGAAAATTTCTGGTGGGTTTCACCAAATATTATGTTATCTTGATTGGGTAGCAACGCTTGGCCCAATTAGACCACCACCGGAACCACCACCTTAAGGTAACTTCTGCCTTCCCTTCTTCTTTTTCATGCATATATGCATTCATTCATACATTGAGGACAATGCATGAGATAAGTGTGGGGGTGGGCTTTACTAACATACTAACATAGTTAGAAACAAACAAAAATTTGCTAATAAAAAAAAATTTCTAAAAAAAAATAATAATTATAAAAAGGACAATATTTTGACGTATCTTTTGAAAGAAATCTAAGTTAGTCTTAAAAATTAGGAAAATCATGATTAGGATTTCTAAAAACTTGGTCAAAATAAATAAATTGTTGAATTTTTAGGTATAGGAGGAGAAATTGAATAAGTAGTTAGTCTTAATTTTTACCTTAATGAAATGTGCATACTTAATGCATATCTAGGATTCTAAGACAAAGACCCTTGTGCCTTCTTAAAAAAAAATCACTAATTAAGCTGGATACATGTGCTTCAAGAAGCATAAGTATTCACGCCAAAAGGTGAGTTCTAAATAAAATAAAGTCCTTAGTTTTGTGGCCTAGTTCACTCGAATTTGAGTCCGCGGGGTGTTTTCTCACCTGGTGCCCTAAAGCCGACCAGTTTGGGAGTCATCGACTTTAAGTTCGCTACATGGGTGGACTAGAAAGCCTAAGGAAACTAAGAAAAATTACTCATATATGTATTAACTCATCTAATAGTCAATTAGTTAGGTATGAGAGCCTCAAGAAGCCTTCATGCTTACACGAAAGAAAATTAGATGAGTTATACATTTTAAAAAAAAGAAAAAAATATTATATTAACACATCTAATAGTCAATTAGTTAGGTATGAGGGCCTCAAGAAGCCTTGATACTTATACGAAAGAAAATTAGATGAGTTATAAAAAAATAATAATAATAATAAAGAGGCATGAGAGTCCAAGTTAAGAATTCCTAGTAAAAATCCATAAGGATGCATATGATTTTTGGTAACGAAAAAGACTATACAAACATTCAATTTTGACCCTTACCTAAAAAGGATAACAACTTACTTTATAAAGACTAAGTTTAAGAATGAATAAAAATGAGGATCCTAAAAACTTATAGATTACTTAGTCTTTTCAAAAGTATTTCAAATATTTTCCTTTTTATGGATTTTGTGGGTGTAATCCGCTGAAAACCTCACGAGACAACACTCGTCCTCTAGGGTAACCTAGAGGTTTAATGGCTTGTTGCACGTGCTAAGTGCAATCATGATTCCTACGAAAGTGAGTTAGGTTAGATTAATTTTTCTTTTCTTTTTCTCTTTGATTTTTACTCGAGGACGAGCAAAAAGATAAGTGTGGGGGTGTGATTGGTAGTGAAAAGTGCATTTTTATCATTATATTTACCATCACATTTTCATATTTATTCCTATAATTCTGCACATTTACTAATATTTTATGATTTATTGTGTGCAGGCCTTGAGTATTGAATTAAATAAAGAATTAAAGCTTAATGAAGCCCAAAAGCCCATATCCAAGCCCAAGTCCAAGCCTAGGTGCAAAAGTGCAATTACAAGAAGTCAAAAGTGCAAATACAAATTGTAAAAATTGCAAATACTACAAAGAGGGAAAGGATAGAATTCTATTCAACCCTAAATGCTTGGTGGATGAGGATAAATAAGAGTGCAAGGATGAGATTCGTTTTTGAAGGGATTTGGATTTAGGGTAACTTGATTTCTAAGTTATCTCGAAAATCCAAAATGAAGAGTCAAGATGCAGCTTCCAGAAGGAAACGCCCAGATGGACGGACCAGAGGAGGCCACGCGCAAAAGCGCGTGGCCAGCCGCCACACTTTGGCCGCGGAAACGCGGCCAAGCCGCGTTTCCGCGGCAGTCCTGCCTTATCCCATTACCAGCTTTCGTAGAGGAGTCGTTCTGGGACTCTACTTCCTTCTGCACCTATAAATACCCCTTCAGTGCAACCGAGAACGTCGTCCAGCGAAATACAGAGCCAAAAATTAGGGTTTTTAGGCTTTCTTCTAGTTTAGGTTTTCTTTTCTCTTTTATAATTTTTATTTTTCCTTTTTGTAACTGAGAGGAGAGGATGTTTTCATGGAGGAAGGAGATCTACTTGTACTGAGGGTGACAATCGGTGTAAGTTTTGCTCTTCTTTCATTGTTAAATAAATCGAATCAAGGTTCGTTTTCGTTCTTTTATTGTTTTTGTTCTTTTATTCTTGTGTTATTGTGTTATTCTCTCTAATGTCTTGCAAACCATGAGACCCAATTGCTTCAAGACTGCTTAGCCGAAGAAGAGCCCTTGATGGCCTATGGAGATGAACAAGCCTTCTTTTGCTAGTCTTTTATTTTTATAGTGTAGATCGCGAAGGTGGAAGATCCTATACGCCATACTTGCAAGCCTTCAAGGACAAGGTAAGTCGTTGCAAACGGATCAAAGGTAAGCAGGGCAGAAGAGGTAGGTAAGTGTTTCTTTTATTTTCTTTATTTTCTTTTATTTGTATAGATTAAGTCACCAACATCTCTCCAATTTCTTTCACACTTTTCATTGTATATACCATTGTTAATAAGAAAATACATAAAAAAGAGATAACTTACTTAAACGCTTCCATCGCTAGTCCCTCCCTGAGGATCACGACCCGCATAGCCTTTGCTACAGCGGATAGTATTGAGCACCTCGCACACCTTTACTTCTCAATCTAAACTTCATTATTTTGTGTGCAGGAAAATCTCAATCACTGCACTTGATCCCATTCCTGCTTCTCCTCCTGTTTCCCTCTCGGCTGCCCGATATTCGTCCATACCTTGCATACGTTTATTGGACTCCAACTTGTCCTTATAAGACGCTTTGATGCTCTTAATGCAAGAGGTATTTACTCCGAATCCAGGCATCCTACTAGTCAGGGAGTACCAGGTGCAGAAACTGAGGCTGGTATAACAATTGGGTGTCTTGTGAGGCAAGCTGAAAATAGCTTTTGTCCCCCCAGCTATATTGTAGTACCATGCCCAAGCACCTTCAAATAAATTTCTGCTGAAGCAGAGGCCAGCGTTGGGGTTGCCCATATATAGTTGATCATAGCCGAACTGTCGAGCGAAACGACTCGGCATGTAAGACTCGATCGTACATGAATTCCCTTGCCGAAAGATCAGATATCTAGGCCGAATATTGATCAACCACCAGAAGACTCCCGATGGCAGCCTCGTAAAATTATCTGGTCCCGCAAGGTTGGCGAATTTCTCCCCGTAAGACGCACCAGCGATCTCGGGGAAGCAACAGTTGAGCTGATAATTCAAAGCGTTCAGAATACACTTCCGAACAAAAAACATGTAGTAGTTAGACCAGCTCAAATTTTTCAGCTTCTGCACGAAGGGGACAAAACCTGCAGAAGGAGGCACCTCCGTCATCAGTGAAGGGCAGTACATAACGTACCAAACCATCAAGTACGTATATGGAAGCTCGATCCTGGGGTTAGGGGTCTTCACTCTCGGACTTCCCTCCGAATCAACTTCTGGCCTGCCCTTGGAGCCGACAATGGCCTCCACTTGGCACAGGCTTTTAACCAGAGCCCGTAACCCACTCTGAATTCTAGCCACCATCGCCGGAAGGAGAGCGATAGACTTTTCGTAGGTGAGCAAAACCGCCGGGTACACCACATCGGCAACAATTACTTCATGTGGCAATGTTGGCACCACACAACGTTTCAGCCACAGCATAAGGAAGCCCGCCAATAAGGCCCGGTAAAAAATGGGAACTTGGGCCTGGTGATGAAAACTTTCAAAGACTGTATCAGGTCTGAAAGTATCCTTGTTCGACTCAGTGGTGTATGAGCTTGCAGAGGCATCGATCCTCTCAGCAATTTCCTCATCAGTGCAAGGGGCCAGACTAGTCACCGGGCTTTCCTTCTCATTTATGCCATTGAGCAGATAGCTCACCCAGGACATCTGCTTGACAACCCTGTTGCTCCAGGAGGATATTTGGCCGCAGATGTGAAAGTGGCACAACACTTCCCAATATGTCTCATACACCTAAGGGTCCTCTTTCTTCAGGAGGTGAAGCTCCTCAGAAGTCGGCACGTATTCTTCATAAGGGGCATCTCCCATAACAAGCCTTGAGACTTCATGCAGTTCATGAAGAGCTAGCCCTATCTCTCCGACTGGAGTAAAAAATGTGCCCGTCAAAGGATTATAATGCTCCAGGACACCATAAAAATTGTGGGAGCTTTGCGGGAGGCCATACTGTACGGCCCTGACTGAGTGATATAACTCCACCTGCTGCAGCAGAGCCCCAAGCTCAACAAGAATAAATCCAACCATCCTATCCCACCAGGATTTGTTGGTAGAATGAACCCATCCGAGCAGACGAAAGTCGACGGGAAAATCACCCCTAACTTTCATAAACTGGTTGATGAAAGTAGCGCCAAGCTGAGGGGTTTCTCCTCTTGGATATTCAGATCTGACCAACACGGAAAATAAACTAAAGAGCTCTTTCCATGGCCAGCAGAGTGTATCTCTTTAGCACCTAATCTGCCGAGAGAGACGCCAGAGACAAAACGGGAAAGATCATAATCCATCGCACGATGAATGGACATGTGCTGAAGATAGGACAAGGAATACATCCTCTCTATATTGGGAAGAAATAACCTCCTGTCCCCATCTGACAGAGCCACTTATAATCTCCGTCATGCAGAATCCTATCATCCTCGTCAATGGCGTCACCGAAGAGGAAAGCAGGCTTCCGTAACGGAGTGCGGGAGTCCGTCTCGAACAGCCTATCAGAGATAATCTCCCGAAGGGTCACCATACTGGTCTTGGAGATCCTCTCCTTCCGCTCCTTGGACTTAAGGTCAGATTACGATCGGCGTAACCTACGTGTCCAAAGTAGCACTTCTTGGACAAGGGGTTGGAAGAGTATCGCACTGCAAGGAAGACAACATTCTAGTCAGAAATCTGAAAGAAAATGGCTAGTTATGCAAAATTCAAACGCAGGAGTGAATCCAGACACGAAAATCAGCAAAATTCGCGTCTAGACTCAAAAATGCGAGGCTTGCATGAAGCCCGCATTTTAAAATCCAGATCTTAGAAAAATTTCTAAGTATCAGACTCAGACACGAGACTCAGTAAAACTTGCGTCTGATCTTACAAGACGCGAGAATCACAAGAAGTCTGAGTCTGAAATCCCCACACTTAGAAATATTCTGAGCACTGAGTTCAAAACGCAAGGCTAAATGAGGCCTGCGTTCAACGAACAGATACAGACTCAATTTGATGAACCAAAGACGCGGAGGTCGTTAAACCCGCCTCTCGCCTGTCAATTCAAGAACCGCGTCTGACGATCAAACACGGGCATGCATTGGCAGTTCACATTTAAAAGAGACTTACGAGTTAAAAGAACTCTATAAGCCCCTTCAATGGCAGAAATCAGGTCAGATGATTTTACTACCTGAAATGGGGGCCTCCTACGTGGAAGGACCACCCATTTGAGTCGCCGGAGCGACAGCGCTCGAGGACGAGGAAACAGGCTTGGTCTTCGGCGCCATTCCAGCCGAGAGATCGGTGTTGAAGACGGTGAAAATGGAAAAAAAGCTTCAAGCTTTTCTTAACCATAGAGATAATGATCAGCGAAGAAGAAAAAAGAGTCTAATGATGACTCTTGAAAGACTGTTATCTTTTATAGGCACAGTGATCCGGAGAGATACGCGGCGCTTGGCTCGAGGCCTAATCCCCGCCTGACACGTGGCGTGCATATTAAATGCAACGCAAAATTCACGCGCCAAAGGAAAGATGTCCCCTCAATTTCGCCGGACAGATGGCAACGCGCCCTAAAGCACGGATTCATGTTTAACAAAAATCGCGTCCCTCCAAAAAGTCACGCCTCTTCAGCAAGGACAAAGCCGCGCCTAGTTAACAGAGTGAGAGCTGCATCTTCATTTCGAAGATCGCGTCCCTCCAAAGGCCGCATTTCTTCAGCAAATTAATAGATACGTCCCTACTCTGAGTGAGGACTGCGTCTCTAAAGCAACATGACCCCTGCGTCTACAAAACTTGCATTCAGTCTTTTCTTCTGCAAATCAGTTCAAACAGTACACTGGCATAAGCAGACGACTATTTACCCTTGGTTCAAAGTACACCAACAACCAGCTCAGAGCATTGAGGAGGTCTGAACTGCGTATCTAGACACTCACTACAATCATCTCTGGTGGCTTCAAAGGGTTTTACAGTACACTCATGAAGACTATACTCCAGATGCGACCAAGCTCAGAGTATCTCAAATGATTATCAGTCCAATCATGAGAAGTATGTATTCAACCAGAGTCCAAAGTATTTCAAAATCCGTCCCAGTCAAACGCAGAATATCGAAAACTTTGGAGGGGGTTCTGTAGGCTGTCTAAAAATTACTGAAGACAAGTCATCCAAAAGCAGAATCCAAACTCCAGACGCAAGACTAATCATTGCCACCAGCGCAGCACCAAGACGCGAGGGTTGAAACCCGCGTCTCAACATCACTGCAAGGACCAAGAGACGAGGGTTGAAACTCGCGTCTCAGCATTATTGCAGTACCAAGACGTGGAGCCCAAAGCCCGCGTCTCACGTGAAGCTTGACGCAGAATTAGAAGCTCGACGCAGAATTAGAAGCTCGCGTTTCTCAAGCATCACTTCAATGGCAAGATGCAAGGCTCAAAACCTGCGTCTCAGTTATAACTGCCCTCATTACTGGGTCAATTACTGCCCACGTAATGAGGGAGTTAACCCCCATTATGGAGCATTTTTAGGGGACATGTTCACCCCATGAAACCTCTATAAATAGCCTAGTTTGCTACGAAAAGGAGTCGGATAATTCTTGGTCAAAAGAACTTCGATTGTAAACCGTATAAACACTAAGATTTCTAGCTGAAAAGAAAGAGAGAGTTCAACTCTTCTAGCAACTTGCTGCGTACAAGTTCGTCTTTACCTACACTCTCTTTGAGATCCTTGGCAGACAGAAGCTGTGTTACTTCGTCTACCATCCAAAGAGAAGATTCCCAAAAGGTCCTGACGTTCATCCGGTCAACGAATAACAAGATTCACTTTCCTTCGCCACATAAAGAACCCGGCACTAAATAAAGGGGAGGTTCGAGCTTGAATATCTCCCCTCTCTTGTAAGAGGATTATTAATCCGCTGTAACTTTCTTTACAATCAAATAAATAATTTACTTCTCGATCTTCAATTTTCCCACCAAACACACCGCAATGAAAGATTTTCACTAAAAATGATCCCGCAAGAAAACTCAGTGCTGCAACACCTACAACAAGCTTACTCAAGAACTCTTGCACTCGCAAGTGCCTCACTTGTTCCCGCAAGAACAATACACGCGAACCTGCAAGCTCACCGAGGCCGCAACCTCTACAACTCCTCCAAATACAAAAGTGAAACATTGGTGATCACTTCTCTTGATCATCAACAAATACTCTCACAAATAAGGATCCTATAGGATGGATATAGCAATGAAAAGTTCAAACTTGTGTGAGAAAAATAGATAGATGAGAAACTAAAAAACTTAAGAAATCTTTTTAAAAAAGTCAAGAGAAACACTCTTGATAAACTTCTCTTTTGATATAGAAATGAAGCTTTAAAACTTGCTAGAAATACTCTGTTAAAAATAAAAAAGGCTCGAAAAACTTCTCAAAATCTTGTATAAAAACTGGCCAAAAGACCCCTTAAATAGAGGTTCATAAAAATTAGCTGTTATGGCTCTGGACACGCTGTTGGTCGACCGGCCGGTCGACCACCAACGGTCGAAAATCTGACCGTTGGGGTTGTCAGTCGACCGCCCCAAAAACAGGGAGTAAGACTCTCTTGGTCGATCGACCATCCGGTCGACCGTCCGCCAAGCCCGAAAGTGGGCTTGAACCGGTCGGTCGACCACTAGTTGGATTCGTGCAAATGTGCACGTTGGTCGACCGGCCGGTCGACCGTTAGTTGGATTCGTGCAAATGTGATTACATCTAAGGACAACATCCCTATTTATAGGTGATATTAATGGTCAATTAGGGAAGTTATCAATTCAAATTTGAAAAGCAAAATGTTGAAAAAAAATCAGAAAATTAAAACTGAATAGCAGTCAAACTGTAGTTAGTTGACTAGAATATGAAAGTAGTCGGCTACTATAAGAAGTTTTGCCTGGGTTAGACGACTAGCTTAAAAATCAAGTCGACTATATGTAGGCTGACACAAAATGATAAGTCTCTGGAAACTAAACTTAATCGACTAGATATAAGGGTTAGTCGACTAATATTGATTATAGCCAATAAACATAGAACTGATATTTTTCTGTGAAGATACTTAGTCGACTATAGACTATTATAAGTCGACTAAAGGATATATTAGTCGACTATACAAGGGGATAAGTCGACTATCAAACTATTTTGTGTGTGTAATTAAGGCTTTTAATAATTTCTAAAAATACACAAAATAGTAAATATCCTTAAACAATCTTGAGCAATCAGAACTCAGTACCAGCTCTGTAGATTAAGCTCTAATATATTTGCATCACATATGTTATCATCAAAATCTATTATAACCAAACTGTTAGTTCCAACAAAGAAAATTTTGTTTGCAAGCTAAAAAAATTGTTATATGGGTTGAAGCAATCACTGAGGAAATGGTACAAGCGATTTGATAACTTTGTACGTGAAAAGAAGTACACAAGAAGTAAATATGACCTATATTTTTACTACAACAAGTTACCACGTGGAGATTATATCTATTTGTTACTATATGTTGATGATACACTTGCTTCCAAGAGTATATCAGCAATTGATAAGTTGAAGAAACACTATCTTTCGAGTTTGAAATGAAAGATTTAGGCAAAGTAAAGAAGGTACTTAACATAAAAATTAAAAGAGAAGAGTTAGTGGAAAGGTTCGCTTGATACAGAAGGGGTATTTGCAAAAGGTACCTCAAAAGTTTAATATCAATGACGATACAAAGTATATATGCACACTATTGGCTCCTCACTTCAAGTTTAGGGCTAGTATGTCTCCGACTATAGTTTAAGAATGTGAGGATATGTCTTACGTACCGTATGAGAATAGTTGGTAGCTTGATGTATGCTATGTTGTGTATAAGACCTAATTTATCACAAGCCATCAGTATGATCAGCAGATACATGCACCCAGTAGGGGTTATTAGGAGGTTGTGAAGTGGATTATATGGTACATCAAAGGTATCATAGATGTTGTTTTGATATTTGAAAAAGATACCAATGGTAAGAAAAATGTACGGGGTATGCTGACTCCAATTATGTAGGAGATCTTGACAAATGCCGGTCTACGACAGGACATGTTTTCACATTGTCCGAAGCACCGGTGAGTCAGCGTTTGACTTTACAGTCTACTGTCGCTTTGTCAACAACTGAAGCTGAGTATATAGCCATGACATATGCTATAAAGGAGGGGCATTTGCCTTCAAGGATTGCTTGATGATTTGGAGATCGATCAGGACCAGTTGAAGATCAATTGTGATAGAATGAGTGATATCGGTTTGGTGAAGAACTAGGTCTATCAGGTACGGACAAAGTACATCGATGTCAAGTTTCACTTTGTTAGAGAGATTCTCGAAGAAGGTGATTTACTGTTTGAGAAGATTCATTCAATGGAAAATCCGACAGATAAGGAGGTTCCGTGAGCTAAGTTCAACCATTGTAAGAACTTCAAATTCTTCCAGTTGCTTGAGTTCGATGGAGATTGCTTGGATGAACTATGTATGACTTGATCCCTTGGGCTGGGAGTATGCGGGCACACATAATGGTGCATCCCATTTACGGAGTTGATATGGTGATTTGTTGGTGTTAGAATCAAATTTTAGAAATCTTCACCGAGGTGGAGAATTATGGGGAGAGGATTTGAAAATCATGATGGTAGGATTTTTTAACCAAATAGAGATAGCAGCAGAAGCAGAAGAAAGAGGCATTCGTCGACAGGCAGTGGTGATCAACAACGAATACACGAATAGCCAACAGAAAGCAAAGTGGTTGTCAGTCGATAGGCTTTAGTGTTGCGGTCGATTGATGAAGCTCAATCTGTTGACAAGAAAAACCAATAGAGAGTTGGGTCATCTCAGCCTTTAGACAGACCTCTTGGAGATGTCGACAACTGCGATATTCTGACATTTTCCTGATTGATTTTTGATTTGGATTCTGGTCCGATTTCAGACTTTTGAATTTCTTTTTCTTCGTGGATTCTCTGCCTATATATATTGAAGATTGTTGTACTCTTTTTTGTAACCTGCAATGAGTGATTAATAAGATATCTATATCTTTTATCTCGAGGACATAGGCAAATTGTTGTATCTTGTTAAATAGCTTGCTTTCTCTTTGTTCTTTGTTAGTGCGTTTGTGATTGATCTTGGCAACCTCCCTGGATCTCCAGAGGCTGCAACACGAACTTAGTGACTTCGTCTTGTTATCAACATCAGCTAGGAGCCATTAAATTTGTACTTGAAATACAAATGAGTGAGGTGCACGACACGTGCACTGCCCGGGCATTTTCCTTTCCAATCTGTATAGTCAAGTGCCACTTGGCACATACCTACCTCGATCTCAAGTCGGAATCCATATGCATGCACCGGGAAAGAGCTGAGTCAATAATCTATGGACTTAAAAGAGTTGTTGTTCTTGGAAAATTAGGTGAGATGTTGGATTTGGTCAAGCTCAAAATGTTGGACCGCTAGAGTCCTTCCTCTCTCTCTAGTCTTTTTCATTGAAGCCAGAATCCCACCGGCGTCCCCGCGTCCCTATCTCATGCTCAACAATTTGGAACCCCTTGGTTGAACTTTTCATTCGACCTTTCAACTAAAATCCCAAACCAATTATAGCCAAGGGAAAATTTGTTCCCACACCCCACGCTTGAGTCAAATTTTCTTTTATCATTTCAGTGAATCATCAGAACCTCACTGCCTCAGAACGTTTTATTTGTACTCAAACTAAATACGAAGACACTGAACAATTTTTGAAACCTTACACTAATTCAAAGTAAAGAACAATAAACTTTGATATATGAATCTTTAACAAGTTTACACTTCAAATTTAATGAACTCAACATTCTACCCAAAAAAATATACATATAAATAAGAAAGCATGAAAAAGAGGAAACAACTACAATCGAAGTATATATATATTTTGTATATATATACACATATTCTTGGATTTTCTCAATGTGTATGTGTGTAAGTAAAACAAAAAAGCATCAAGAATATCATAGGTATTTTCTCTTTAGTTGTTCACCCCATTGGTTCCTCTGCTTGGCCCTGAGGGAGGCACTTTTTTCCCTCTCGGCAACCGGTTGAGCAGCAGCGGCCGGAATCTCTCCTCGAGCATCGCCGACGGCAGCACGCCTCCCCTCGGGAGAGCAATGTTGAGGCTGGGGTTGGTGGCAGGGACGCCGGTGGAATCGAGATCGGCGATGGGCCGAGAGGCTGATAAGTTCGGTGCGAGGACGAGGAGGAGAAGAAAGAGGAACGTGAGGACATGAGCTAAATTTGCCATTGAAGAGAGAGAGAGAGAGAGAGAGAGAGAGAGAGAGAGAGAGAGAGATAAGGAGGGACGGCAAAGGGAGAGTTGGGGGAGCTTTTATTTTGGGGAGTTGTGTGTGGCAAGTTTCGAAAGGAAGTGCGTGTATGAAACGGAGACGATTTTGACTCTGAATTGGAATTTTGGGAGGTCTCACGAATATATTTGTATTTGTACTTGTATTTGTATTTTGGTAGCGGGCGACTCTTTAGGTTTGGAGTCGGTTTCGTGTGTAAGCGGACAGCCAGCAGTGCGGCCAGTTAACAAGCAAGGGTTTTAATTTTTTAAAATCTTCTCTATTTTTTCCCCCCTTACTTTTGTGTCGTGCTCTTCAAGTTACAGTTGGAAGTGATCTTTCTTGTTTGTTTCTTGTGGAGTCGGCAAAGTAAAGCAGTTCAGAGACTGAGGGCCAAATAACCAGTTTGTGTCGTAACTCATGAGTAAAACAAAAATAGTACAAAAAAAGAGAAATATCGCAGCTCTTGAGTTTTTCTCTTATTTACTGTCAATTGAAAGAAAACCACATGACAACTAATCTGAATAAAAACCTTTGCTGTTATGGCTTGCATTGTAACTGTATTTTTTCTGTTCCTTTTTCTTTTCGTTCCTTTTGTACGAATCATGAATTTCTTTAGTGAATTGTGGGAGTCATGCGTACAAAAGTTTATTTCCCCTCGTTTCACACACCTTCAATTAATATACTTTGAGCGTGCATAGTGCCCCTACATGGAAGTTTCAATGTGAAAGAATATAATCAAGGAAAACGCTCACATATTTGTATATCGTTTACGAGTTTTCAAATGTCACTTGTGATGAAATCTGTACATAGTGAGCTCATCTCATACACAGAGTCCAGCCTCATTGCTTCTCGTTCTCTGACCCTCCATTTGTATTGACTTCCTGCACTCTTTGAGAAAAAGCCACGCCAGTCTTAATTTGCTGTCGTCCCAAAGATCAAACAACGCGGCTGCTATTTGCTGTTTCATTCAACGCGGCATCTCCATTTTTAAAAAAAAAAAAATTCTAATCAAAAAATTAATTTACAACTGTGTTTTAAAATTAAGACATTTGGACGAGGGGAAGCTCTCCTTCTATACCATACTTCTATGAATTTCAGCGTTATGGCCTATGCTATACGAGTGATAATGTAACACCCTGTTCCCAGAATACGTACTTAGATATGTATTCTGATTTTTTGATCATATTTTTTTATTTTCTTCTTATTTATTTTTTTGTCTTGTGTTTATTTATGTGATTGTTTTGTATTGGATCCGGATTCTTGGACTCAGAGACAGCCCGAGTTTGAATCAGGGACCTGATACCAGCGTACTGTCTGATTTGACCTTTCTGATAGTCCGATTTTACCGACTTCAGTTTGAAATACTATTTTTAATATTTTAGATTTTTCATGATTTTCTGAAATTTTTCATAATTATTCTGCAAAATCTTCAAAACCGGTGTCGATAGGTATTGCTGACTGATTCCCAGATTTTTAATTTACAAATAGAGTTGAATTTTTAAAAACGACTTTCACATTACTTCTTAGAATCTTATTTTTCACCTAAATGCATTTTTTTTGAAATTTTTCTGAATTTATCGAAGTTTGACCGGATTTTGTGTCGACCGGTATCTCCGGAAGATTTTAAGATTTTTATTTTAAAAACCAAATCGAATTTCTGAAAACCGATTTCATGTTGTTCCTCAGGATGATGTTTTCCATCTCGGGGAGTTTTTGAAAATTTTTCAAAAGTTATGAAAATCCGACCGAACCGGTGTAGACCGGTATCAATGTTTAATTTCAGGATTTTTATTTTGAAAATGAAATTGAATTTCTTAAATTTGATTTCACCATGCACCTTAAAATAATATTTACTATTTTAAAAAAAATTTTGAGACCTCCGGATCAGTCCAATTTTCTGACATTTTCAGTGTTTTTGAGATTTTTTCGGATCCGGAGTATTATCTATATATTTTTCTTTTCTTTCTTTTTCTTTCCTTCCCCATTTTTCTCATCCACTCCATTTTCCCTATTTTTTCTTTTTTCTTCTCTTTTATTTTCAAAAAAATCTTCCACCGCTCAACCCCCAAAAATATCTCCCCCTTTTCTATTTATTTCCTTTTTCTTTTCTTTTCCTCTTTCCTTTTTCCTTTCTTTCTTCTCCTTCCCTGGCCAATGACCGTACTAGCGCCTCCTTCTCCTCCATCCCCTCTCACATTCCCCCTCTCTCCCCCCTCGATCTGTTGGCCCAAAGGCCTTCCACCTTAGTTTTGATGATGATTAACTCATGTAGTTATATTTACTAATAATCTTGTGTTGTTTAAGTTTCAGATTCATTAACCAAGATATTAGTTGGTGATTAGCTTCAACAAGGTGTTTGGAAGCTTCACAAGTGATTCCAGGGCTCAAGCTTCAAGATCACACTTTGCCTAGCCCATGGATGGAGTTTTGGAGCAAGTCAACTTGAAGATGAAGATCATCAAGAAGACTTAGATATCCATAGCTTAGATAGTGTGTTTAGATCCATTTGTAAAGCTTAGTATAGTTGATATGCTCAAGTGCACATACACACACGTTTCATGATTTGGATTTTGGTTTTCATGGATAGTAGATCAAAACAAGATTACTTTATTCCTATGTATATTAGATATGTTCTAAATATACATTCATGCTTTAAACTTGCTAGACAAACTTATTTTGATATTGCTATTCATGTGTTGAAAAATCAAGTTTGAAAAATACAAGTTTTGGTTTTTGATAAAATTGCCAAGACACAAAAATGAATTGATATGTTGATATATTGTCTTGAAATTTTTATCACATGTTTATGTTTCAATGTAAAATGATAAAACAAGTTTTATGGAATTTTCAGAAAAGATAAAAGATTTTTCAAAAATATTTTAACATGTTTTTCTGACCCAGATTTCTGTTCCAGGCTTCAACCAGTCGACTAGTCAACCTGACCTAGTCGACTTGGGTGAAGTCAGTCGACCGGGCCGGTCGACCGACGTGCACAAATCTGTGCACGTTTGGAAGCTTTGGGACGGTCGACCCGGACGGTCGACCGGATTGAGAGCAGTGCTCTCTGTTTGTTTGGGTCGACCGGGCCGGTCGACCGTGGTTGCCCAACGGTCACATTTCTGACCGTTGGCGGTCGACCGGGCCGGTCGACCGGCAGTCTGTCAGACTGCCAGCTCAGCCTAACGGCTAGTTTTCTGATGGAGGTATAAATACCCCATCTTTTGGGCTGTTTTGCCAAGGTTTTTAGAGACAAAATTTCCAGACTTTCTCTATTATTTTAAAAGAGTTTTAAAAAGAGTTTTGTGCTTTAAACTTCCAATCTTTATTGTTTTGGGTTTTTGAAAAATCAAAGAAAACTAGGTTTTGGGATTTTGATTTGATCTTTTATTTCTATCATATACAAGAGATTTCCCAAGTAGTTTTTCTTTGTTGCTTGTTTCCAAAAACACATAGTTTCCACACTTGAGCTATCTTCTATCCTAATCTATTAGGATTATTTGTTTTGTGGAAAAAGAGAAAAGAAAAGAGAGATTGGTTTGTGGTTGAAAGAAATCACTTGTTGTAAACACCCTTATTCTTTGTGTATCCCTCTTTGGTAGAGGTGATCGGGTGATTGGTTTACTCCCTCTAGTAAGAGGTGGAGTTTGGTTGTAAACCCTCTTCGGTAGAGGTGTTGGTTGATTGGTTGTTGTATTGGCTAAGGGCCTACCCCTCTTGTGTGAGGTGGTTGTTTGAGAGAGGAGTTAGGTACTCCTATTGTTGTAACAAATCCTTCTCGATGAAGGTTCCCTCGGTGGGAGTCCTCGGTGGACGTTGATAGTGGATTGGAAATCCTACACGGTGGTGTAGGCGGGGATGTAGAGCAAGGTGCTCGAACCTCGAAACATATCTTGGTGTTTGCGTTTTGATCCATTGTCTCTCTAACTCTCTCTCTTTACATTTGTGCAAAGCATCATACTTCATATCATATCATATTTGCTTGTGTTGAGTATATTTCATATTGCCTTGCATTATTTCATATTGCTATTAACTCTTATATGCTTGGCTTGATTGTGTGTGTGCCTCACTTATACTTAATCAACAAGAGCTTCACATAGCACCTCAACCCATTCAAGGGGAATCAAGAGGAATTAGTCCAGAGCCCGTCACGGGGAATTCGGCTACACTTGTTGATTGTACTAAGTGTGTTGCAAGATTTGCATTAGTTTCCGCATTTAGCGCACTTAGTTTTGCATTTAGTTCTAGATTAGCACTTACACCTATTCACCCCCCTCTAGGTGTTTTTCAATTGGTATCAGAGCTAGTGCTCCTGATATTAGGCTTAACATCTTAGGAGTGAGATCCATTTGGTTGCTAATCTTTTGTTTGCATTTGCTTGTTTGCACACTCATATAGTGCCATGGACTTCATGACCCCACCTAGCTTTGATCCTTCCAACATTGTTGTATGGAAGTATAGGATGTCCATGTACCTAAAGACCCTAGGCTTGCATGTCTTTTTGCCGCTACCAAGAAATGCTATCTTGGTAATGGTGATCATGTAGGGGCCAATGCACAAGCCCTTGAGGCCATTAGAAGCACATTACCTAAAGATTATCTTATGTGTGTTTCTAACTTTGATTCCGCTTTTGTAGTGTGGAACAAATTGACAACAACCACCACCTCCGAGCTTCAAGCGCAAATCCAAGAAGAAGAATCTAGTGGAGAATCCGACTCACAATGCTTCATGGTCCAAGGGAATGACTCCCTTGAGGTACACTCGGAAACTCCATTAGATAGTGATGATGATGCTAGTTCTTCAAATGATCATATTGATGCCCATGCTTTGAATGAAGAACTATCTATTGTGTGTGAAAAATTAATAGAAAAATATAATTTGTTGAAAAAGAAAAGTCTAGGCATTAATAATGAAAATAAAAATTTGATTGCTAGACTTGATGTTGTTTTGCAAGAGAAGGTTGAGGTCTATAATGAAAGGGATTCATTGAGATCTCAATTAGAAGTTGCACTAAAAGAAAATGAATTTTTAAAATCTAAAAATGATTGCCATGCTATTTTAAAGAAGAATGAAAACTTGTCTTCTAAAGTAGATTTTGTTTTAAAAGAAAATGTTGCCTTAAAAAAAAAATTATTTCTATTTCTAATGATTTAGATGTATGTTTAAAGAAGAATGAAGTTTTGAAAAATAAAATTGATGCACATGTTTGTCATGCTAGTGTAGCTTCTTCATCTAGTCTACCTAATGCATGTACTTCTTCTTCTAAGATTAATGATGATATTTGTATACTTAAGAAAAGGTAGATTGTTTGGGCTCCACTATGAGCCAATGTGCCATGAACCACACACGCTTGGAATCCTTGGTTCGAAAGAAACAAGTTCCAACCTTTATGCATGTACACCCTCCACGACATACACATGCTCCACACGGACACACCCATCACAAGTATGCTCATGTGTACACTTGTACACATTGTGGACGTAAGGGCCACCTTGCTAAATTTTGCTTTGATCGTATACATGATGTTAATTTAGCAAAGAAGTTTGTTTGGGTTAGAGAAGGGACTAACCCCATGGACCCAAAAGAGTATGGGTACCAAAGACCACCCCTCCTATTATTTTTGATGTAGGTGTGGGCTCTCACATGACGTGAGAGTGATGACACCTTGGAGTGGATGCGTTCCGAGCTTAAAGGAAATCATTTGGATGCATCACTTTCAAGGGAAGATTTGGTGGAGACAACCACCACGTTTTGGAGACAAGAAAGTTACTTCTTCAGTTTTGGTAACTATACTTTACTCCTATTTATTGTTTTCATGCTTTTAATATTTATTGTTTATAGCATGTTTTTGATGTCTATGGATTAGTATGTTCATTCCATGTTTATTAGATCCTTGACATACATGTATAGTATTTGAGACACACATGCTTATTTGAATCATACTTAGTGTTCTCACTTTTGTTTAAGCTATAATGTACATCATGAATCTAATACATGTGAATTTACATAATAATCATGTTTTAATTTTATCATGATGATTTTTGTTTTGATGCTTCATGCTTAGATTACTTGTTTAGATGTTAGTTTTCACTAAAACTAGGTTTATACTTGTACATATAGTGGGCTACAAATAAATCTATATATGTATGAGCTTGATTGCTTATTTGAACCCATTAGATGTGCTAGTATAGTCTTGTTTTGATGATTCACACATTTTAACTTGTATTCTCAATTTTGGATTTGTTTTATGATTGTGTGTTTCACTTCATGTATATGTTTGTATTGCCAAACTTTAAGATATACATGTATACCCTTTGAGTCATTTGCCTTTCATGCAAATCTATATATGGACTCAATTGTGTTTAGGGATATGTATGTATACTTCATGTTTGACAAATCATACATATACCTTGAAATGAATATTGCTTTAATAAAAAAAAATTTAGTTATTCATGTTTTCAAGTGTTTATATTTAACTTCATGTATATGTCTATCTTGTCTAAACTATTAGATATACATGTTTATTCTTTTTGAGCCACGTGCCTTCAAGCATATATCTATTGTGGACTCGTTGAGTTTTGGATATGTATGTATACTTTAGTTTGTATTAGACATACATATGCCTTGAAGATTGAATAGTTTAGATGATTTTTCATGTTTTCATGTTTAAGGAATAATTGAGCTTAATTGGAAATTTCATAATGCCATGTCACACATTACTTGTACACTCACCATTTTTTTAATATTTCTCATGAGTATGTTTTTCATGAGCATGTATGGACTTTACTGAATATTGAGTGTTTTTAAGTGCTATGTGATTTACATGTGTTTTATGAAAATTATTTTGTGTTATTCCTTGCTTGAAGGATTTCATACTAGTTAACAAAAATTTCCATTTTAACTAGTTCGTATTCTTCAATTTGGTAGAGTTTTTTTTTTTCAAACTAAGCTTATTTTCAAATCTATTTTTGAAAACCCCTGCCATCCATGGGAGGATGGATGGGAGATCATGTTCATGTATGCTTTAAAATGAAAATCATTTAAAACTTGAACCTTGAATGGGAGGTATAGTAATATAATGTATACACTTGAACTTATTGTTATGTCAATTGGTATCATTGAACTCTTTCAATTGGTATCATTTTGATCTTCTTGTATACTAATATATGTTTTGTATGTATGTATGCTCTCAATTCCAAGAATATCAATTTCAATTGGTATCTATTTTCCATACATATATATGTTTATGTTTATGCTAGTGCTTGAGTTTCAATTTTATTTAAATTGATTACTTTTAAATTGGTATCAAGACTATGCATTATTTTAGTTTGTATTTCATAAAGGGGGAGAAAATTTGATTTTGTCTTTCAATTGGTATTTGTACTCCCATACTTTATGATTGAAAATTCGAATTTAGTATCATATGTTTAAAATGAATAATTCTTACAATTGGTATCAATGTTTCTATGTAAAATCTTTTCAATTGATAAAACATTTACAATTGGTATCAAATTTGTGTTTAGACACTCAAAATTTATTATGTTTAATTTCAATTGATCTCAAGATGTCTTGTGTTTTAAATTGCTATCTAAATTTTTTTTGGTAAAATACAAAAGTTTTGATTTAAATTTCTTATATGCAAGGAGAGCTTAACATCTCTTTTACATATAGATTCATGTTGAGTGTATTGTGTATTGAAGAGCTTAACATCTCTTCTTTATGTGATACACGTGTGTAGGGGGAGCTTCACATCTCCTCTTATTCATTACATAATGTGTGTTATGTGAATTAGGGCTTAGCATCCCTCCTCCATGAAAAACACCTAGAAGGGGGGGTGAATAGGTGTTAGTGCTAATCTAAAACTAAATGCAAAACTAAGTGCGCTAAAAACGGAAGCTAATGCAAATTATGCACAAACTAATACAATACAACAAGTGTAGCCGAATTCCCCTTGCGAGGCTCTGGACTAACTCCCCTTGATTCCCCTTGAAATGGGTTGAGGTGCTATGTGAAGCTCTTGTTGGATGAGTATAAGTTAGGCACACACACACAAGCAATCCAAGCAATCAAGGATATAGCAATATGGATTATGCAAGGCACAACACAAGTAAATAAATATGACAAGATGAATTATGCTCAACACAAGCAAATATGATATGAATGAAGTATGATGCTTTGCACAATATAAATGAGAGAGAGTTAGAGAGACAATGGATCAATCGCAAAGACCAAGATATGTTTCGAGGTTCGAGCACCTTGCTCTACATCCCCGCCTACACCACCGTGTAGGATTTCTAATCCACTATCTCCCACCGAGGGAACCTCTACCGAAGAGGATTTGTTACAACACTAGGAGTACCAAACTCCTCTCTCAAACAACAACCTCCACCGAGGCCAACAACCAACCAACAACCACCTCTACCGAAGAGGCTCACAACCAACACAATCACCTCTACCTAAGAGGGATCCAAACCAATACCACTCCGATCACCTCTACCGAAGAGGGATTCACAAAAGTAAGGAGAGTTTACAATAAGTGGTTACAAAGACCACAAACACAATCTTTCTTTCTTTTCTCTTTTCTTTTTCCACAAAAACAAGATCCTAATAGATTAGGATAGGTGATAGCTCAAGTGTGGAAACAAGGTGTTTTTGGAAACCATCAACAAAGAAAATCTACTTGGGAAATCACTTGTAAATGATAGAAAACGAAAAACAAAACAATCTCCCAAAACCCTAGCTTTCTTTGATTTTCCAAAAACCCAAAAAAAAAATAAGATGAAATCTTTTTGACTTAAAAACTCTTTTAAAACTCTTTTAAACACTAGAGAAAGTCTGAAATTTTTCTCCTTGAAAACCTTAGCCAAAATCCCAAAGAGATGGGGTTTATATAGGCCAAAACAGAAACTAGCCGTTAGAGCTGAGCTGGCAGCTCTGACAGGCAACGGTCATATTTTGACCCGTTGGAGCTACCGGTCGACCGCCCGGTCGACCCAAACTAACAGAGAGCAGAACTCTCTGCAGCGGTCGACTGTCCGGTCGACCGGACCACTGTGCTGCAGACGTGCACAAGTCTGTGCACGTCGGTCGACCGGTGCGGTCGACCGTCCCTTGGTGCGGTCGACCGTCCCGGTCGACCGACCAGCCTGTCAGCACAAAAAATAAGATCAGGAAATTTGGGGAAAATATTTTATAAAAATCTTTTATCTTTTTCTAAAATTCTATAAAACTTGTTTTAACATTTTATATTGAAACATAAACATGTGATAAAAATTTTCAAGACATATATCAATCATATCAATTCATTTTTGTGTCTTGCCAATTTTATCAAAAAACAAAACTTGTATTTTTAACAAACTTGATTTTTCAATAGGAAATCTGATTTTCTAAAACTTTATAGAAATACAAAAACATGATATTTGAACATTATTAAGCATGATGCATATGGACATAGGTCCAATATACATTCACAAAATATATCACAGTTTTTGTTCTTTAATTTCAAAAATATGTTTTATACCAAAACATAAAACTACATGAATAGGTACGTCAAACTAAGTTTGTATAAGTCATATAAGCATGTATGTATATAGAGCACATCTAATATACATATAAAACATGTAAACTTGTTTTGATCAAACTATTCATGAAAACCAAAATCCAAATCATGAAATGTGTGTGTATGTGTACTTGAGCATATCAACTATACTAAGCTTTACAAATGGATCTAAAACACACTAAACTAAATTAGGATACCTAAGTCTTCGAGTCATCAAGAAGACTTGCTCCCAAACGCGATCCACCGAGTGCAAAGGTATGATCTTTAAGCTTTAGCACCGGAATCACCATGATAAGCTTCCAAACACCTTGTTGAAGCTAATCACCAACTAATATCTTGGTTAATGATCTGAAACTTAAACAATACAAGATTATTAGTAAACATAACTACATGAGTTAATCATCATCAAAACTAGGGTGGAAGGCCTTTGGGCCAACAATCTCCCCCTTTTTGATGATGACAAAACTCATGGAGTTATATATGCATGGATTAAAGTAAAGCTTCAGGGAAGCTCCCCCTTAACTCATGCATAGCCAAATACACATAATAATATGCAATGAAGGCTCTTAAAAACATGAATGCACAAATATGCATAAACAATAAAGGTTCTAGATACCAATGAAATATTTAAAGCAAAGCATGCTCTAGATACCAATTAACAAATAAACATTTTCTAGATGCTCTAGATACCAATAAACATACATTAAACTATATTAAACTTAATATATGCAAAAACATGACTATGCATATATATAAAACTCACAAATAATTCTCCCCCTTTTTGTCAATCATCAACAAAGGGGTAAACATTCAAAAACTATAAATAAAATGAGGGGTAAAAATTTTTCTCCCCCTTTTTATGTCAATCAAAACAATGCAAACAATGGTCTCCCCCTTTTTGTCTAAAACAAAAACAAAGTCAATAAGGGGTGACTACAAACATGATATCAATTAAAAATATGTCAATGAAGCATCTTGATACCAAATGAAGATAAACAAAGATTAATAAATGTTATATGCTATATACATTCATGAAGAGAAAGACGCTAAGTTAGCTTCCCTACACATATGAGTTACATGAAGAAAGGAAGACACGCCCTAATTCACATAACACAAAATATGTAATGCATAAAAGGAGATGTGAAGCTCCCCCTACACACGTGTACCACATAAGAAGAGTTGTCAAGCTCTTCAATACAAGATACACTCAACATGAATTTATACACATATAGGCAATATAAAATAAATATGTTTTTCTTAAACAAAATTTTGAGATACCAATTTAAAACATTTAACATAAACATCTTGATATCATTAAGAGAAATGTGTTCTTTTAAATATATGATACCAATTTGAAACTATATTTTAACATAAAGCAAGGGAGTGGAAATCAAATACCAATTGAAAGACAACATCAAATTTTCTCCCCCTTTATGAAATACCAACTAAACATATGCATAAGCTTGTTAAGATACCAATTGAAAACAAATCAAACAATAGAAATTTTTTTTTCAAGCTTAGCATAAACAAGTATATATACGTATGAAAATTAGATACCAATTGACATTGATATTCTTGAAAGAGTAAGCATACATATACAAAACATATATGAGTATACAAAAAGATCAAAAATTGATACCAATTAAAAGTGTTCAATGATACCAATTGAAAGAATAGGGTCAAGTGTATATCTCATATTATAACGAAGAATATGAACTAGTTAAAATAAAAAGTTTTGTTAACTAGTACGAAATCCTTCAAGCAAGGAATAAATACAAATCATTTTTCATAAAAATGAAATCCACATGATAATCAACACTCTAATCCAATTAAGCATAAAAATGTCTCATGAAAACAAAACATGAGCAAATAATAAATGTGAGTGTACAAGTCAAGTATGGAGATCACAATCATGAAAATTTGTTCAATTAAGTTCAATTATTCCTTTAAACAAGAAAATAAAAATTAATATTATTTAATCTTCAAGGCATATGTATGTCTAATACAAACCAAAGTATACATACATATCCAAGATACAAACGAGTCCACAAGGATATATGCATGAAGGCACGTGGCTCAAAAAGGATATTCATGTATATCTAATAGTTTGGACAAGGTAAACACATACATGAAGTTTAAATACCAATTCAAAGAAAACATGAAAAGCATGAAAAGTATGAAAATTTAGCTTTTCATTAAAACAATTTGATACCAATTCTTTTCAAGGTATATGCATGATTTGTCAACACAAGAAGTATACATACATATCCCTTAAACACACTTTGAGTCCATAATAGATATTTGCATGAAAGGCAAATGACTCAAGGGGTATACATGTATATCTTCAAGTTTGGCAAAATACACATATACATGAAATGAAAACTCATAATCATAAAAACAAATACCAAAAATGGAATACAAGTTTAAAATGTATGAATCATCAAAACTAGACTATACTAGCTCATCTAATGGGAACAAATAAGCATTCGATCTCAAACATATATAGATTTGTTTGTAGCCCATCATATGTACAAATATAAATCCTAGTCTTAATAAAAACTAACATCTAAACATATATTCAAAACATGAAGTATCAAAACAAACACGAATATTATTTTGCTATATAAAATAAGCAAAGATTCATAAAAAATTCTTTTATCAAACTTCTAGGTATATGTATGATTCATCCAAATTTAACAATATACATACATATCCCAACCGTAAACGAGTCTATTAAAAGTATTTGCATGAAGGCAAAAGACTCATGGGTATACATGTATATTTATTAGGTTTGAATTCAAAATACATATACATGAAGTAAAAACATGAAAATAGGCATAGCAAGTATAAATGAAGGAATCATCAAAACTAGCTTATACATGTGCATATAGTGGGTACAAATGAGCATGAAGTGCAAACATATAAAAGTCAATTTGTTCTCACTATGTGTACATGCATACATGCAGATTTTGATAAAATCTACATCTAAACTAGTTTATACCACATGAAGCATAAAACAAACATCATGATAAAGCTAAAACATGATTACTATGTAAATTCACATGTATTAGATTCATGATGTACATTATAGCTAAACAAAAGGTGAGAACACTAAATATTGGTTCATATAAGCAAGTGTGTCTCAAATACTATACATGTATGTCAAGGATCTAATAAACATGGAAAGAACATACTAATCCATAGACATCAAAAACATGCTATAAACATGAATATTGAAAGCATGTAAACAATAAATGAGGAGTTAGGATAGTTACCAAAACCGAAGAAGCAACTTTCCTTGTCTCCAAAACGTGGTGGTCATCTCCACCAAAACTTCCCTTGAAAGTGATGCATCCAATTGATTTCCTTTAAGTCCGGAACGCATCCACTCCAAGGTGCTATCACTCTCACGTCATGTGAGAGCCCACACCTACATTAAACAAAGGAGGGGTGGTCTTTGGTACCCACATCTTATTGGGTCCATGGGGGTTAGTCCCTTCCCTAACCCAAACAAATTTCTTTGCTAAATTTGAAACATTTAATCTATCATAACAAAATTTAGCAAGATGGCCCTTACGTCCACAATGTGTACATGTGTACACATGAGCATACATATGGTGATGGGTGTGTTCGTGAGGAGCATGTGTATGCCGTGGAGGGTGTGCATGCATATAGGATGGAATTTGTTTCTTTCGAACCAAGGTTTCCAACCGTGAGTGGTTCATGGCACATTGGCTCATAGTGGAGCCCAAACAATCTACCTTCTCCTTAAGCATAGATATATCATTATTAATCTTAGAAGAAGAGGTACATGCATTAGGTGAAGTGTGTGATACTACCCTAGCATGGCAAACTTGTGCATCAATATTATTTTGTAAAATAATATTTTTGTCTAAACAAACATTCAACTCATTTGAAATAGAAATAATTTTATTTTTCAAAGCAACATTCTCTTTTAAAACAAAATCTACTTTTGAAGACAAGTTCTCATTTTTCTTCAAAAGAACATGGCAATCATTTTTAGATTTTAAAAAATTATTTTCTTTTAGTGCAAGTTCTAATTGAGATCTCAATGAATCCCTTTCATTATAGACCTCAACCTTCTCTTGCAAAACATTGTCAAGTCTAGAATGCAAACTTTTATTTTCTTTTTCAATTTCTAGACTTTTCTTTTTCAAAATTTTATACTTCTCAATTAATTTTTCACACACAATAGATAGTTCTTCATTTAAAGCATGGGGATCAAAATTATCATCACATGAAGAACTAGAGCAATCATCACTATCTAAGTGGGGTTCCGAATGTACCTCAAGGGAGTCATTCCCTTGGACCATGAAGCATTGTGACTCGGAGTCTCCACTAGATTCCTTTTCCTTTTGGATTTGCATTTGAAGCTCGGAGGTGGTGGTTGTTGTCAATTTGTTCCACACTGCAAAGGCGGAATCAATATTAGAAACATGCATAAGATATTCTTTTGAAAGTGTGCTTCTAATAGCCTCAAGGGCTTGTGCATTGGCCCCTATATGAATGCAATTACCAAGATAGCATTTCTTGGTAGCCGCAAGAAAACATGTAAACCTAGGGTTTGTAGGTAAATGGACATCCTAGTCTTCCAAACAAGAATGTTGGAAGGGTCATACATAGGTGGGGTCATGAAGGCCATGGTAAACTATATGTGTGCAAACAAGCAAATGCAAACAATAGATTAGCAAGCAAATGGATCTCACTCCTAGGATGTTAAGCCTAAGTATCAGGAGCACTAGCTCTGATACCAATTGAAAAACACCTAGAGGGGGGGTGAATAGGTGTTAGTGCTAATCTAAAACTAAATGCAAAACTAAGTGCGCTAAAAATGGAAGCTAATGCAAATTATGCACAAACTAATACAATACAACAAGTGTAGCCGAATTCCCCTTGCGAGGCTCTGGACTAACTCCCCTTGATTCCCCTTGAAATGGGTTGAGGTGCTATGTGAAGCTCTTGTTGGATGAGTATAAGTTAGGCACACACACACAAGCAATCCAAGCAATCAAGGATATAGCAATATGGATTATGCAAGGCACAACACAAGTAAATAAATATGACAAGATGAATTATGCTCAACACAAGCAAATATGATATGAATGAAGTATGATGCTTTGCACAATATAAATGAGAGAGAGTTAGAGAGACAATGGATCAATCGCAAAGACCAAGATATGTTTCGAGGTTCGAGCACCTTGCTCTACATCCCCGCCTACACCACCGTGTAGGATTTCCAATCTACTATCTCCCACCGAGGGAACCTCTACCGAAGAGGATTTGTTACAACACTAGGAGTACCAAACTCCTCTCTCAAACAACAACCTCCACCGAGGCCAACAACCAACCAACAACCACCTCTACCGAAGAGGCTCACAACCAACACAATCACCTCTACCTAAGAGGGATCCAAACCAATACCACTCCGATCACCTCTACCGAAGAGGGATTCACAAAAGCAAGGAGGGTTTACAATAAGTGGTTACAAAGACCACAAACACAATCTTTCTTTCTTTTCTCTTTTCTTTTTCCACAAAAACAAGATCCTAATAGATTAGGATAGGTGATAGCTCAAGTGTGGAAACAAGGTGTTTTTGGAAACCAGCAACAAAGAAAATTACTTGGGAAATCACTTGTAAATGATAGAAAACGAAAAACAAAACAATCTCCCAAAACCCTAGCTTTCTTTGATTTTCCAAAAACCCAAAAAAACAAATAAGATGAAATCTTTTTGACTTAAAAACTCTTTTAAAACTCTTTTAAACACTAGAGAAAGTCTGAAATTTTTCTCCTTGAAAACCTTAGCCAAAATCCCAAAGAGATGGGGTTTATATAGGCCAAAACAGAAACTAGCCGTTAGAGCTGAGCTGGCAGCTCTGACAGGCAACGGTCGACCGGCTGGTCGACCGTCCAACGGTCATATTTTGACCCGTTGGAGCTACCGGTCGACCGCCCGGTCGACCCAAACTAACAGAGAGCAGAACTCTCTGCAGCGGTCGACCGGACCACTGTGCTGCAGACGTGCACAAGTCTGTGCACGTCGGTCGACCGGTGCGGTCGACCGTCCCTTGGTGCGGTCGACCGTCCCGGTCGACCGACCAGCCTGTCAGCACAAAAAATAAGATCAGAAAATTTGGGGAAAATATTTTATAAAAATCTTTTATCTTTTTCTGAAAATTCTATAAAACTTGTTTTAACATTTTATATTGAAACATAAACATGTGATAAAATTTTCAAGACATATATCAACCATATCAATTCATTTTTGTGTCTTGCCAATTTTATCAAAAAACAAAACTTGTATTTTTAACAAACTTGATTTTTCAATAGGAAATCTGATTTTCCTAAAACTTTATAGAAATACAAAAACATGATATTTGAACATTATTAAGCATGATGCATATGGACATAGGTCCAATATACATTCACAAAATATATCACAGTTTTTGTTCTTTAATTTCAAAAATATGTTTTATACCAAAACATAAAACTACATGAATAGGTACATCAAACTAAGTTTGTATAAGTCATATAAGCATGTATGTATATAGAGCACATCTAATATACATATAAAACATGTAAACTTGTTTTGATCAAACTATTCATGAAAACCAAAATCCAAATCATGAAATGTGTGTGTATGTGTACTTGAGCATATCAACTATACTAAGCTTTACAAATGGATCTAAAACACACTAAACTAAACTAGGATACCTAAGTCTTCGAGTCATCAAGAAGACTTGCTCCCAAACGCGATCCACCGAGTGCAAAGGTATGATCTTTAAGCTTTGGCACCGGAATCACCATGATAAGCTTCCAAACACCTTGTTGAAGCTAATCACCAACTAATATCTTGGTTAATGATCTGAAACTTAAACAATACAAGATTATTAGTAAACATAACTACATGAGTTAATCATCATCAAAACTAGGGTGGAAGGCCTTTGGGCCAACACTCCATGTAATGCATATGTGTAGGGAAGCTAACTTAGCGTCTTCCTCTTCATGAATGTATATAGCATATAACATTTATTGATCTTTGTTTATTTTCATTTGGTATCAAGATGCTTCATTGACATATTTTTAATTGATATCATGTTGGTAGTCACCCCTTATTGACTTTGTTTTTGTTTTAGACAAAAAGGGGGAGAACATTGTTTTTTTATAGTTTTGATTAACAAAAAGGGGGAGAAAGATTATTACCCCTCATTTTATCTATGGTTTTGATTGTTTACCCCTTTGTTGATGATTGACAAAAAGGGGGAGAAAGATTTGAGTTTGATATATGGATTTTGAGTTTATATATGCATACTTATGTCTTTGCATATATTATTGAGTTTAATTGGTAATTGGTATCTAGAGCATCTAGTGTTTTTGTTAATGTTTTATTAATTTAATTGTTTTATTAATTTAATTGGTATCTAGAGCTTCTAGAACATGTTTATGTGTTTTATGCATGTTGATGCATACATGTTTATAAGTACATTCATTGCATATCTTTTATTTATTTGTTTATGCAAGAGTTAAGGGGGAATTGTTTTATTAATTTAATTGGTATCTAGAGCTTTTAGAACATGTTTATGTGTTTTATGCATGTTGATGCATACATGTTTATATGTACATTCATTGCATATCTTTTATTTATTTGTTTATGCATGAGTTAAGGGGGAGCTTCTTTGAAGCTTAACTTTAATCCATGTATATATAACTCTATGAGTTTTGTCATCATCAAAAAGGGGGAGATTGTTGGCCCAAAGGCCTTCCACCCTAGTTTTGATGATGATCAACTCATGTAGTTATGTTTACTAATAATCTTGTGTTGTTTAAGTTTCTGATTCATTAACTAAGATTTTAGTTGGTGATTAGCTTCAACAAGGTGTTTGGAAGCTTCACAAGTGATTCCAGGGCTCAAGCTTCAAGATCACACTTTGTCTAGCCCATGGATGGAGTTTTGGAGCAAGTCAACTTGAAGATGAAGATCATCAAGAAGACTTAGGTATCCATAGCTTAGATAGTGTGTTTAGATCCATTTGTAAAGCTTAGTATAGTTGATATGCTCAAGTGCACATACACACACGTTTCATGATTTGGATTTTGGTTTTCATGGATAGTAGATCAAAACAAGATTACTTTATTCCTATGTATATTAGATATGTTCTAAATATACATTCATGCTTTAAACTTGCTAGACAAACTTATTTTGATATTGCTATTCATGTGTTGAAAAATCAAGTTTGAAAAATACAAGTTTTGGTTTTTGATAAAATTGGCAAGACACAAAAATGAATTGATATGTTGATATATTGTCTTGAAATTTTTATCACATGTTTATGTTTCAATGTAAAATGATAAAACAAGTTTTATGGAATTTTCAGAAAAGATAAAAGATTTTTCAAAAATATTTTAACATGTTTTTCTGACCCAGATTTCTGTTCCAGGCTTCAACCAGTCGACTAGTCAACCTGACCTAGTCGACTTGGGTGAAGTCGGTCGACCGGGCCGGTCGACCGACGTGCACAAATCTGTGCACGTTTGGCAGCTTAGGGACGGTCGACCCGGACGGTCGACCGGATTGAGAGCAGTGCTCTCTGTTTGTTTGGGTCGACCGGGCCGGTCGACCGTGGTTGCCCAACGGTCACATTTCTGACCGTTGGCGGTCGACCGGGTCGGTCAACCGGCAGTCTGTCAGACTGCCAGCTCAGCCTAACGGCTAGTTTTCTGATGGAGGTATAAATACCCCATCTCTTGGGCTGTTTTGCCAAGGTTTTTAGAGACAAAATTTCAAGACTTTCTCTATTGTTTTAAAAGAGTTTTAAAAAGAGTTTTGTGCTTTAAACTTCCAATCTTTATTGTTTTAGGTTTTTGGAAAATCAAAGAAAACTAGGTTTTGGGATTTTGATTTGATCTTTTATTTATATCATATACAAGAGATTTCCCAAGTAGTTTTTCTTTGTTGCTTGTTTCCAAAAACACCTAGTTTCCACACTTGAGCTATCTTCTATCCTAATCTATTAGGATTATTTGTTTTGTGGAAAAAGAGAAAAGAAAAGAGAGATTGGTTTGTGGTTGAAAGAAACCACTTGTTGTAAACACCCTTATTCTTTGTGTATCCCTCTTTGGTAGAGGTGATCGGGTGATTGGTTTACTCCCTCTAGTGAGAGGTAGAGTTTGGTTGTAAACCCTCTTCAGTAGAGGTGTTGGTTGATTGGTTGTTGTATTGGCTAAGGGCCTACCCCTCTTGTGTGAGGTGGTTGTTTGAGAGAGGAGTTAGGTACTCCTATTGTTGTAACAAATCCTTCTCAGGTGAAGGTTCCCTCGGTGGGAGTCCTCGGTGGACATTGATAGTGGATTGGAAATCCTACACGGTGGTGTAGGCGGGGATGTAGAGCAAGGTGCTCGAACCTCGAAACATATCTTGGTGTTTGCGTTTTGATCCATTGTCTCTCTAACTCTCTCTCTTTACATTTGTGCAAAGCATCATACTTCATATCATATCATATTTGCTTGTGTTGAGAATATTTCATATTGCCTTGCATTATTTCATATTGCTATTCACTCTTATATGCTTGGCTTGATTGTGTGTGTGCCTCACTTATACTTAATCAACAAGAGCTTCACATAGCACCTCAACCCATTCAAGGGGAATCAAGAGGAGTTAGTCCAGAGCCCGTCACGGGGAATTCGGCTACACTTGTTGATTGTACTAAGTGTGTTGCAAGATTTGCATTAGCTTCCGCATTTAGCGCACTTAGTTTTGCATTTAGTTCTAGATTAGCACTTACACCTATTCACCCCCCCTCTAGGTGTTTTTCATGATCTACATCTCTTACTCTCAAATCTCACTCCTCTCCACTTTCTTTCTTTCTCACTCTCTTCAATTTCACCACTCTCTCATTCTCTCTTACGTCCAATAACCGGCCACCATCTCTATCTGACCCATGGCCGGTGACCACCCTGGCGACCCATGGCTGGCGACCACCCGACTGCCACCCTCTCTTCCCCAACAACTCCATCTCCTCTAACAACACCACCATCTCTTTCTTCTTCAACTTATTCCACCACCACCAAATCCACCACCTCGTCCATCTCTTCTTCACCATCTCCACCACCTTCTCCTCCTTCTACTCCACCCATAACCACCTCAACACCATCATCTCCACCACCAACATTGTAATGCCTCGATCCCGCGGGTACGAAGACGTTACTGCGACGTATATACGTCGGTCAAAAATACCTTCACATATATACGCTAAGCATCAGTATAGGCAAGAATCAGAGTTTGAAAATACGTAGTGTATTTTACATTCCAACATATGTATACAATTATAAAGTTATCACAATATATGACACAATATTACAAAAATAGTACATCATCGATAGGGGCAAATGCGAGAATACAAAGAGATATACAATAATGAACTGTACAAAAAGACGCTCACGTGTCATAAAGAGAAAACTCGAGAGCCGAGCAGGCGGCCTGGATGGTAAGGCCTCAGACAATCTGCCGATGATTCATACTACTGCTGCGCTATTCTGATCTGCAACCTGGATAATCCACAAGCTCCAAGCTTTGGGATCCGGACATGAGGATCTAGGAAAGTCAGAAACTCCCCAACGAGTAGTGCGATGAATGCCAAGTGGCCTGCAGGGATAAGCATACGTGTATCGATAAATTCAAGTCAAAAGAATATGTATTGAAAATCGTGTCATGAGCACAGGCATATAGTGCAGGTAAAGAGATAGTAAATGATATCAAGTAGGGAGTATGCATGGTATAATATGATCAATTTCTTCCTACAGGAGAGAAGATATCATTATAGTCAATTTCTTCCTTCTAAGAATATCATTTGGCAACTAACATTGCCTTGTACACTCATTATCTTTCTTGCGGAAGAACCATTTGCAACCTATTACCTTGAAATCCTTTGGAAGATCCTCCATCTCTCATGTTTGATTTCTCTCCAAAGACTCCATCTCCTGTTCCATGGTTGTAATCTACTTATTACTATCATCTGTCTCGATCGCCTCCCTGTAACACTATGATCTTCTACTTCTATTACCAATGCGAAAGAGATATGATCATCTTCCCATTCATACCTACTTGGTAGCACCGTAACTCTAACTGACCACCTCAACGATCTAGACTGCTCTTGAGTAGCCTCATGTTCGTCTCAATCTGAATATGGGGATTTCTTATCTGACCCATCAAGCTTTTTAGAGTCATCTAAGAACTCAACCCCCTTTATCTGAGCATCTGCTGAACTATTTGGATCTCCATCTTGTGCTTTATCCTCTATCTCTGATCTTTCTTACAACATTGATCTTCATCAAAGACCACATCTCTATTGGTGAAAGCGCTCTTTATCTTCGGATCCCAAAATTTGTAACCCTAAGCTTCTCTGGTGAACCTGATGAAGTTGCATTAGACTTGGACTCCATATTATTTATTTTCTTATTCTCCACCGAGCTATATGCCGACAAAGTAATCATAACTTGATGGAAGAGAAGAGTATAACAAAAGAGCTTTATCTTCTTCTTCTACCTTTATCTCCAGAGCCAACAAGTTGCTCAAAATCTTATTAAAAGCATTTTGATGTTATAAAATAGGCGTACTTTCCTTCATCCAAAGACTGTATAACTACTTCTTCATGAAGAGCTTGTTTGACAAACTTTTCGTCATGTAAATGCTCTCCAACCTACACTAAAGACCAGCAGTTGTCTTCTCATTCATGACATTATAGAGGACCTCATCTGATAGGCATAGTATGATCACCGCCTTTACGCGAAAGTCGATGTCGTTCTACTCATCATCTTCCATATTTAATGGTTTTTCTCATTACCAAGCAAGGCCTTGTGTGGGCCCTCCTTCACGAGCAACGACGTTCCTTACATCTTTCCAACAAAAAGGTGGACTTTTCACGAATTTCTCCACTAGAACTTAGCTATTGTGGTCGTCTTACTAGCCATCACTCTGATACCAATTATTGTGATAAACATTGACACAACAAGATAGAAATACTGAGTAAGAGACTTGGCAACGAAAGCGTAAAAGTGATCTACCACTAGTAGGCAATAAAAACTAATCACCACAAAATACAAGAATACCAGATTTAACGTGGTTCAGCAAGAGTGCCTACGGCCACGGGAAGAATGGGAGAAATTATATTGAAAACAGAGAAGAAAATAAAAGAGTTATAAGAATATATCTCTCTCAATACTCTTAATGGTGGAAACTTAATTTTCTCTTTAATTCTTGACTTGCCTTCAAAAGCCACTCATAAGGGGTTTATATAAACTTTTAGGACCATTCTAATCCAACATAAACATCATCAATACAAACAACACCACCTCAAAGAAAGAAGAAAACTCAAATCCAATTGAATTGAAAATAGAACCCGAAAAAAGCTGCCAGAACAGCCATTAGTCGACTAGTCTGATCATTAGTCAGCTAGTCTGATCATTATTCAACTAAACAGTCGACTACTGCGATTAGCTTATTCTATATTGCACCATATTAGTTGACTCCGAGCTATCATTAGTCGACCAATCACCATTAGTCGACTGGCCTGTGCACAAACTGTGCAAACCTGACTGTTCTTAATCACTGAAGCTTGCACCACCTCCACCTGAAATTGAATTTTTCTCCAATGAATATAAGGGATGATCGATCACATATATTGTATATATATTGTCACATTACCATGTTTATTATCTAAATAAATCATATTAATAAGTCATATTTTTCTTTATAAAATGCAGACCCATTGCTGAAGGATAAGAAAGAGAAATGAGCCCAAAAGCCTATCAAATTCTGATTTAATTCAGATGTAATTCAAAATCAGGAAATCAGGGCAGACCATGGCAAATCAAAGAGGTTGAAAACTGATTATATCTTCCAAAATCAGATGGTTAAAGGAAAAGAGCAAAGATTGTTTCGTCAAATTCTGGAGCTGAAATAGGAAAACCGGCAGGAGATAAAGGGGAGTCACCAAACGAGCGAGACCCACCGACCTGGTGTGGCCTTGTTAGGGTTTGTTGGGGGAGCATTTGCTCCCCTATCTTCGTACGACCTCCCCCGCTTGGTTTTTACCTATAAATACCATATTTTTCAGAGAAAAAGGGACCATAAATTAGTTTAAGTTTTTCTCTTTGTTTTTAAGGTTTAGACTCTTTGTTAGATAGTATAAAAATTGTATCTCTATTTTCTAATTTGTAGTTCAGTTCAAATACCAGTGAGAGAGAGAGGAATAGAGTGATTGTAATCTGAAGATTGAAGTGACATCAATAAAAGGATCAAACTTTCTCTTCTTTCACTCCAATTCACGGGTATGTCTTGCTTTATTTACATGTCTTATTTTTCATATTCCATGAGTAGCTAAATTTATTTTCTGGGCTCACTATCGTCCCTCTCTTCGATCCCTTTTTTTTTGAATGGCTTTGATGTAAAGACCCAATAGAATCATATGCATGCCTAAACTAAGCCTTTCTTCTTTGAAAGTGTTCTTGAAGGAACATGATGATAGGTTTGGATTTCTAAACTTCTTCTTTTAAAAACTTCACTTGAACTTGTTTTTATTTCATACTTGAGACTTGATGATTTAACATTTAATTCAAGATGATTTCTTAAGAAAAAGAGTTAACTTTTCTAAACTATCTTATCTGCTTTGCTTTAAACTTTCTAAACTCAAGCTTATAATTTTGCTTATGATCAAGTTAAGGTACTAAGAATTTTAAGAGAAGAACACATCGTTGAGTAGTGAGATAGTGAGCCCAGATTTGTTTCCTATATTAAAAATAACCAAACAATTTTCAACACTTTTTAAAGATCACCTTTTTCAAAGCCTTCTTTAAGTTTTTCAATTTTTCTTTTAATTACTTCCCTTCTCTTCATTCTCTTTTCAATTAAAAAAAAAAGAAAAACACCAACTCCATTCTTTGTTACTTAACAAAAACACCGAAAAGCTTCTATCGCATTCCTCCTCGTGAACAAGACCCGTTAGCCCAAAGCTACACGGTAATTCTTATCACTTTCAATTTACAATCAATTTTTGGCGCCGTTGCCGGGGAGGGAATGGTGTATTTATTTTTTAACAAGTTTGGTATTTTGTTTCAGGGACGTCAAGATTCAAATTTAGCACTCAAGCTTTACAGGAGAAGACTTGCTATTCTGTGCCCCTACTCTCGAAAGTAAGAAACATAATTTCAAGAAATTCCAGCGCAAGCTTGAAAATTTGTGGACTACTAAAAAATTTTATTTTGCACGACATACTGCTTTGGAAAAATACAATATTTGTGTATTATTCTTGCTATATTATATATTCACACTCCTCGTTTTTAATCCAACAGTATTCTGAGTAATTGTTAATTCCCTAAAAAATGTTTAGACTTGCATTCTAGGCATTTGTCTAATTATGTTTCTTTTACAATTACTGTTGAAGATAGCTAGAGATAAGGTACGTATGCATAACATATAGTTAGGAAACATTCTTGGGTGATATTTGCTTATGAATGTTACTTTTTTATATCTTGCACACTCTGCACAATTAATTCTAAGGGCTAAACTCAAATCAAGATAAGGTGGGAAAGTCATTACCCTTTCTTAACCTACAAACCATCTCTCTCCAAGCACTCACAACCTAAGCTTAAGTAAAATCTGATAGACGTTAGCCTTAGGGACATCTCGAACTCACTAGGAGATTATCCTAAGGGGGAAGGTGTTAGAATTTCACTCTTCCCAAATCAGTGTTTAGGAAAGGGATTAAGGGGCGAAACTCCGAAGACTGGTGGTTTGGCTTAATTACGCCTGTAGCTTTTGCTTAGATACCTCCCACCAATCTTGCCCTGACCTGACTGATTAGCTTGTGGTTAAAGTCTGCATTATACATCCTGTGGACAATCAACCAGTTAGGAGTTGTCTCAAGGTTACCTTAGACTAGGCTTGATTATTTTCTCTTGTTGACTATTGGTGAATTTATTTGTGATTGTGTTTGTGTATGCAAGTGTGGTCAAGAAACTCTAATTCATCTAGGTTAACTAGAAACACATCACCATCCAAGTTTGAGCCAAGACCAGATTCGGTTATGGCTCAACCGATATCTTTGCAGGATGGTTCTATCCCATTAGAACCTTACTTCCATCCTGCATCCAACTTTCATAGGTTGGTGAACACAACTTTGAGCTTAAGTCACAGTTCATCAACACACTCCCTAAGTTTCATAGCTTAGAGTCTGAAGATACTTATTTCTTCATAAGAAAATTTGAGAAAGTATGCTTAATGATGAAAATCTCACACCTTACAGATGATTCTATTAGGTTGAGATTTGTCTCTTTCGCTCTTAAGGACTTAGCCAAGAAATGGCTCTATAGCTTAGCGGCCTGCTCTATCATATCCTGGGATGGTTTCATCAATGTCTTCTTGAAGAAATTCTATCAAATTCATAAGACCACTCTCGTTAGGAAAAATATCATGCAGTTCAAGCAAGAACCTAGTGAACCATTTTGGAGGTACTTTGAACGATTCAAAGACCTTCTTGTCCAATATCCTCATCATGAAATGGAGAAATGACGATAATGCTAAATTCTTTATAATGGTTTAGACTACTCAACCAAGACCCTCTTAGAAAGCATGTGTCAGGGGGGATTCTTGCAGAAAGATGAGAATGAAGGATGAGATTTATATAAGTATCTAACTGAAAAGACCATCCAATGAGAACCAACTAGTGAAAGCTCTAGGAATTCAAACTCCATCTCTTAAAAGGAGGTCACCATTCAATTGATTCATCTATAGCTAACGAGACAAAGTTAGCTAACCTAGTGAGAAGACTGAAAGTTTTAGAAACTAAGGAACCAAGTCCAGTCAATCAAGTCAGCCCAAACCAAATTTCAACTCCAGGCTGTGTTGGCCCATAAGGTTACACTCTCCAATTGTTTAGAGTTTTGATGATAACAAAACAAATAGGAACTATTTGGTACTAATTAGTTTGTTAAGATAAGTTTCAGGTTTGTACCATATTTGGAGGCCATTGCTTAGCTATTGCAAGAAATTCTAGGTTCATGAAGTAAAGAAGGCTTTTTGCACATCAAGGAAGGAACATAGAAGAGATGGCTCTAGCAAGGCATTACATGGCTCAAGACTTCAAGATTGCTCAAGATATTTTATTAGATTGTTTTTAGTTTAGAGTTTTGTTAAAGAATAGTGAATAGGTTTGAAGCTCTAACACACACGTTTTTGCGCACATCTTATTTCTAAGTTTATTTCATATAAATTATACAAAAATATTTTGGTACAAAATCCTCTGCCTGTAAATCCATACTTATGTTTTATACTTATTCCTATTTAAAACATCTTTTCATAAAAATATTCATCTCCTCAAAATTCTGTTTAAAACTTGATTTTTGGCCTGAGCCGGTCGACCGCCCGAGTCGACCGTGCCTATGTCAGGCTTTTCCGGTCGACTGCCCGAGTCGACCGAGGTTCTGGCAAATGCACGTATCAGTGTGCACGTTTCACGGTCGACCGTGACGGTCGACCGAGACATGCCTGACTGCAAGACCCTGCTCTCTGTTTGTTTGGGTCGACCGGACCGGTCGACCGTAGCCTGCAACGGCTATTTTTTTTGTACTACCGGTCGACCGGGCCGGTCGACCAGACTAGCCGTTTGAACAGTAACGGCTAGTTTCTGAGTAGGTTTAATTTTTGTCCTTTTCTCACTTAAGTGTGTTTAAATGACATGTTTTGGTTTTAATACTTTCTGATTAGCCTTAAATATGTTTTATCTCTTTACCCTAGCCCTCTCCTATAAATAGGGGTGTTTAGGGAGAGATTGGTGACTAGAAAAATTATCAAAATTTCTAAAAGTTTAAGGCATTCAAAAAGACTTGGTTTCTTGGTTTTTGTGCTGAAATTCTCTCTCATTTTCTGAAGTGTTTTCAAGAACTCTCTGATTTCTTTTTTTTCTCCTTGCACACAAGAGCTTCATTCCTACTCATTGATTCTCTAAGGACCTTTGTAAGGGAAGAGAATTTTGCAAGAGAGAGTTTGTGGTCTTTTGACTGCTAAGAGATTGCTTGTACTTGAGATTGTGGAGTTGGGTACTCCGGTGGATTTGTAACATCTTTGTGATAGTGGAAGTGGTTGGAATCCTTCTGGGGAAGGCGGGAAAGTAGAGCTGGGTGCTCGAACCTCGATAACAAATCTTGGTGTTTGCGTTTGGTTTACTTGCACTTGATTCTTACTTTACTTTCATTGCTCTTATTACTTGCTCTCTATCTTCATTACAAGATTCATTTGTTTTCATTCATCTTGTCAATCTTAGTCCCATACAACAAGGTTGCATTGCGCACCTCTAACTCATTTTACGAGGAATCAGGAGGAAGGAGTTCAGAACCCTTTACGGGGCATTCGGCTCTTAGTCTTGTTTTGGGCGATTGTTGCATCATATTTTTAAATTGTGCATTGATTAGCATTATCACCTATTCACCCCCCTCTAGGTGATTTTCAATTGGTATCAGAGCTTGGACTCTAGTTTTTGGCTTAACATCCATAGAGAGATCCTTAAAATTTGCTAATCAACATTTGCATTCCATTTGTCATCACTAGTAAACATGGCCGATAACATCAAAACCCCTCCTAAATTTGATGGACTTAATTTCCCTATTTGGAAGTTAGGATGACTATCTTTTTACAATCCCTAGGTAGCTTAGTTGCTAAATCCTTGATCAAACCCTATGTAGCACCCGATAGTGATGAGAGCACATGGACCGACTTTACCTTTAGAGAATATGAGGCTAACTCCAAGGCCCAAAATTCCCTTATAACCGCCTTGAATGAGGATGACCTTACTCGGGTAATTCATTGCCAATCCGCCTATGAGATTTGGCAACATTTATTGGTCACACACGAGGGGACTTCACAAGTCAAGAGAGCTAAGATAGATCTCTTGAGGTCCCAATATGAATCCTTTAAAATGATTGATGAAGAATCTATTGATTGTATGATTACCCGATTTACTAAAATCACCAATGCTCTTTCTTCTTTAGGTGATGACATCTCCAACGACCAAAAGGTGCGAAAAGTGATTCGGGCTCTTCCTACATCATGGGAGATCAAGGCCACCACCTTGAAAGAATTGAACGACAAGGATGAGATGGACCTGATTAGTCTCATTGGGAACTTAAAGACCCATGAGATGGAAAAGAAAGCAAGAGAAGAGGCCGCTCCACTAAAGAAGAAGTCCATAGCCTTCAAGTCTTCATCCACTCTTGAGGACGATGAAGAAGATGAAGAAGAAGATGAGGAGCTTTCACTACTTGTTCGCAATGTGAAGAGGATGTACCGGAGGAACAAGCTCAACTTTCGAAGAAAATTCGAAGGCAAAGAGGAGAGAAGAATTATATGCTACAATTGTCGAAAGCCCGGACATATTATGGCGGATTGCCCGGAGTTCAAGAAGAAGATGACCTCCTCCTTCAAGCCAAAGAAACCGGAAGAAAAGAAAGCTTACAAGGCAACTTGGGATTCGGAAAGCGAGTCCGAGGAAGAGGCGGATATAGCGAATATGTGTTTCATGGCAAACACACCAAAGGTAACCCCTCAACCTCTTGATGATGAAGATGATGAATTAAGTAAGGAAGTTCTTGTTCATGCTTTTGTTGAACTTTCCGAAATTTATGATAATAAGAAGATTGAATGTTTTAAATTGCAAAAAGAAGTTGTTTTTCTCAAAATTCAACTTGCTATGGTTTCTAAAGAAAAGGATGATATTTCTTCTAATCTTATTTCCATTCAAAATGAGTTTAATGCCTACAAGGTTTCTTGTAAGGCAAAATCTCCTATTGTTGATGAAAAAGAAATTTCTTCTTTAAAATCTAAAATAGTTGATTTTGAAAAGGTTTTAAAAGATTGTGCTTTTAACACTAAGAAACTTGAAGAAAAGTTTTCTAAAAAGCACACCTCTCATGTCAAAGATTCACATGCTCACACTACACATAACACTACTCATGCTAAATCTTTTCATGCTCACAATTCTCATGCCCACAAATCACACACTCACTATGCTTTTAAATATGGTAGAGTGTATAGATGCACATATTGTGGTAAGAATGGACATTTGGAAAAATTTTGTTATGACCAAGTAAATAGAACCAATAATCTTGTTTGGGTTAATGAAACTAACCCTTTAGGACCCAAGAGATTGTGGGTACCAAAATCAAGTCCTAAATTATTTGATGTAGGTACACACCAAGGCTCCAAGACGTAGAGAGCGGTGGTACCTTGATAGTGGTTGTTCAAGACACATGACGTGGGATATCAACAACTTTACAACTCTATCAAGGTACATGGAAGGTGGCTCCGTCACCTTCGGGGATGACTCTAAAGGAACTATCATTGGTATAGGTAACATTCAAATTGGTTCATTTCCTACTATAGAAAATGTTGTACTTGTTGATGGTTTGAAACATAATTTGCTTAGCATTAGTCAATTTTGTGACCGTGGTCTTAAAGTTATTTTTGATGATACTTCTTATAAGATTTTTGATATTAAATCCAATGATTGTATTCTTACCGGTTTTCGTGATGATAATGTTTATATCATTGACATGCTTAATGTGGAATGTTCTACTAAATGCTTAAATGCTTTTGATGAAAATTCTTGGCTTTGGCATAGAAGATTAGGACATGCATCTTTTGACCATCTTTCTAGGATTAATTCTAAGGAATTGGTGAAGGGTATACCTTGCTTGAAGTTTGAGAAAGACCGCATTTGTGGTGCGTGCCAACTTGGGAAACAAACCAAGTCTTCCTTCAAACCAATCAAGGATATCATGTCAACTAGGCCTTTAGAATTAATTCATATGGATCTTTTTGGACCTACTAAAACTAAGAGCTTAAATGGTAGTAGATTTGCATTTGTTTTAGTTGATGATTTTTCCCGATTTACTTGGGTTTTCTTCTTGGAACACAAAGATCAAACTTTTTCTCATTTTAAGATTTTTCGAAAAAGAGTTGAAAAAGAAAAAGGTTTTTCGATTTTGAAAATAAGAAGTGATAAAGGTGGTGAGTTTGTTAACCAACTCTTCATGACTTATTGTGATGAAAAGGGAATTAAGCATGAAATGTCTTGTCCTAGAACTCCACAACAAAATGGAGTTGTAGAAAGGAAAAATAGAACACTTCAAGAGATGGCTAGGACAATGATAAGTGAGTATGACCTCCTTCAATATTTATGGGCCGAGGCCGTAAACACCGCATGCTATATATCAAATCGTATTTATTTATGTAAAAATTCTTCCAAAACATCTTTTGAAATGTATCATTCTAGAAAACCAAATGTTGCATATTTCAAAGTTTTTGGATGCAAGTGTTTTGTTTTGAACACTAAAGATAACTTGGGTAAATTTGATGCTAAGGCTTATGAAGCAATCTTTGTTGGATATTCTACAACTAGTAAAGCTTATAGAGTATTCAATAGATCTTCACTTACCATTGAAGAATCCATGCATGTTAAATTTGAAGAATCTAATGTGGTTGTTGAGAATGTTGTAGAGATTGACCCATTAGGTGAAGACATGGAGAGACTATCCTTGAAGGACTCACCCGCTCAAGAAGAAAAGCTAGAATCAATTGGTGATGTTCAAAAGGATAAAGAGAAAAGCTCTCAACCGCTTCCTAAAACTTGGAGATACGCTACAAATCATCCCAAGGAGCTCATCTTAGGTGATGCATCTAAAGGGGTAACAACTCGCTCCAAACTCCATGACCTATGTGGTAACTTTGCTTTCATTTCTCATTTTGAACCCAAAAGCATCCTCGAAGCCGAGGCGGACTCATATTGGTTGCTAGCCATGCAAGAGGAACTCAATCAATTTGAGCGCAACCAAGTTTGGCACCTTATTCCTAGGCCCCACGATAGACCAATAATTGGTACTAAGTGGATCTTTAGAAATAAGATGAATGAGTCCGGAAATGTGATTAGGAATAAGGCTAGGTTAGTGGCCCAAGGTTACACTCAAGTTGAGGGAATTGACTTTGAGGAGACCTTTGCACCCGTAGCACGGCTTGAAGCCATAAGGATGACACTAGCTTTTGCATCTTTCAAAAATTTTAAACTTTTTCAAATGGATGTGAAAAGTGCATTTTTGAATGGTTTTATAAATGAAAAAGTCTATGTTGCTCAACCTCCCGGTTTTATTGATCATGTTCATCCCGATTTTGTTTTTAAACTTGATAAAGCTTTGTATGGATTGAAACAAGCTCCAAGAGCTTGGTATGAAAGGCTTTCTAGTTTTCTCATTTCAAATGATTTTATTAAAGGCAAAGTTGATACAACACTATTCACTAAGCATGTTGATAATGACATTTTAATTGTGCAAATTTATGTTGATGATATAATTTTTGGTTCTACTAATGAGTTTTTATGCAAGGAATTTGAAAAGGTTATGCAATGTGAGTTTGAAATGTCTTCAATGGGTGAGCTTAATTTCTTTCTTGGACTCCAAATCAAGCAATTGCAAGATGGGAACTTCATATGTCAAGCCAAATACGCAAAGGAACTCGTAAAGAGGTTTGGACTTGAAGACTCAAAGGTTTGCAACACTCCCATGGCAACTACCACCAAGCTTGATAAGGATGACCAAGGTAAAAATGTTGATATTAAATTGTATAGAAGCATGATAGGTAGTCTTTTGTATTTGACGGCAAGTAGGCCGATATCATGTTTAGTGTGTGTCTTTGTGCGAGATTTCAATCGTGTCCCAAAGAGTCTCATCTTATTGCGGTAAAACGCATTTTCGTTATATTAAGGGAACGATTGGAATGGGTCTATGGTATCCGAAAACCGGAGATTTCTCAATGACGAGTTATTCGGATGCCGACTATGCGGGTTGTAGAGTAGATAGAAAAAGTACTAGTGGGACATGTCAATTTCTTGGTAATTGTCTTGTTTCATGGTCCCCTAGGAAACAAAATTCCGTAGCTCTATCAACCGCCGAGGCGGAGTATGTTGCCGCGGGGGCTTGTTGTGCACAAGTCCTTTGGATGAAACATACTCTCCTTGATTATGATTTGCATTTTGACCATATAAAAATATTTTGTGATAATACTAGTACTATACATATGACAAAGAATGCAAATCAACATAGTAAGACCAAGCACATTGAGATTAGATATCACTTTCTTAGAGATCATTTTGAGAAAGGAGATATAGATATTGATTATATTTCTACAGATTTGTAACTAGCCGATATTTTCACTAAACCACTTGATTTTTCTAGATTTTCCTACATTTGTGGTGAACTTAATGTTTGTGTTATTGAATAAAAATATTTTCATAACCCTTTTTGATGTATGACAAAAAGGGGGAGAATGAGTTTTTATGATAGAAATATGAGTTCATACCATATGAGTTTATATATGTTTTGCAAGTGTTTTATATTCTCATGGTTTTTGGGTTCATGATGTTTACTTGCAAATTACAAATTTCATTGTTTTTTCCTTGTTTAATATAGCATAATTTGAGGGGGAGCTTTCTCCTCCCCTATATTTTTTTTATAGCCTATTTGTTTTGTCATCATCAAAAAGGGGGAGATTGTTGGCCCATAAGGTTACACTATCCAATTGTTTAGAGTTTTGATGATAACAAAACAAATAGGAACTATTTGGTACTAATTAGTTTGTTAAGATAAGTTTCAGGTTTGTACCATATTTGGAGGCCATTGCTTAGCTATTGTAAGAAATTCTAGGTTCATGAAGCAAAGAAGGCTTTTTGCACATCAAGGAAGGAACATAGAAGAGAAGGCTCTAGCAAGGCATTGCATGGCTCAAGACTTCAAGATTGCTCAAGATATTTTATTAGATTGTTTTTAGTTTAGAGTTTTGTTAAAGAATAGTGAATAGGTTTGAAGCTCTAACACACACGTTTTTGCGCACATCTTATTTCTAAGTTTATTTCATATAAATTATACAAAAATTTTTTGGTACAAAATCCTCTGCCTGTAAATCCATACTTATGTTTTATACTTATTCCTATTTAAAACATCTTTTGATAAAAATATTCATCTCCTCAAAATTCTGTTTAAAACTTGATTTTTGGCCTGAGCCGGTCGACCGCCCGAGTCGACCGTGCCTATGTCAGGCTTTTCCGGTCGACCGCCCGAGTCGACCGAGGTTCTGGCAAATGCACATATCAGTGTGCACGTTTCACGGTCGACCGTGACGGTCGACCGAGACATGCCTGACTGCAAGACCCTGCTCTCTGTTTGTTTGGGTCGACCGGACCGGTCGACCGTAGCCTGCAACGGCTATTTTTTTGTACTAGCGGTCGACCGGGCCGGTTGACCGGACTAGCCGTTTGAACAGTAACGGCTAGTTTCTGAGCAGGTTTAATCTTTGTCCTTTTCTCACTTAAGTGTGTTTAAATGACATGTTTTGGTTTTAATACTTTCTGATTAGCCTTAAATATGTTTTATCTCCTTACCCTAGCCCTCTCCTATAAATAGGGGTGTTTAGGGAGAGATTTGTTACTAGAAAAATTATCAAAATTTCCAAAAGTTTAAGGCATTCAAAAAGACTTGGTTTCTTGGTTTTTGTGCTGAAATTCTCTCTCATTTTCTGAAGTGTTTTCAAGAACTCTCTGATTTCTTTTTCTTTTCTCCTTGCACACAAGAGCTTCATTCCTACTCATTGATTCTCTAAGGACCTTTGTAAGGGAAGAGAATTTTGCAAGAGAGAGTTTGTGGTCTTTTGACTACTAAGAGATTGCTTGTATTTGAGATTGTGGAGTTGGGTACTCCGGTAGATTTGTAACATCTTTGTGATAGTGGAAGTGGTTGGAATCCTTCTGGGGAAGGCGGGAAAGTAGAGCTGGGTGCTCGAACCTCGATAACAAATCTTGGTGTTTGCGTTTGGTTTACTTGCACTTGATTCTTTCTTTACTTTCATTGCTCTTATTACTTGCTCTCTATCTTCATTGCAAGATTCATTTGTTTTCATTCATCTTGTCAATCTTAGTCCCATACAACAAGGTTGCATTGCGCACCTCTAACTCATTTTACGAGGAATCAGGAGGAAGGAGTTCAGAACCCTTTACGGGGCATTCGGCTATTAGTCTTATTTTGGGCGATTGTTGCATTATATTTTTAAATTGTGCATTGATTAGCATTATCACCTATTCACCCCCCCTCTAGGTGATTTTCAGGCTGTACTTATTGTCAAGCCATGAATCATGTGTTTGAGGAGTGTCTTATGTTTCAAGCTCAACAACACTTTTCAAGACCGATGATTGCAGCCTTTTCAAGGTCGAACAATAATCCTTATGTACCAATGTACAATCCTGGCCAAAAAATCACCCAAATTTCTCATGGAGTCAACACAACAATGACCACCCATGGTCGAACCATGCAAGTCACTTCCATCATTCCAACAATTCTTTCAATCATCAACCCCACTTTCTAAATTACCCTTATAATTCTCCCAACAATATTTCAAATTATCAACAAATCTTTCTCAGCCAAGCTCCGCTATCTTCCTTCTAGAATCCTCAACTTGAAAGAAGAATGACTGATTTTGAGAGAAATATGAAAAGGTCCATGAAGAACTAAGATTCTCTCATGCAAACAATACAGAGGTTAGAGGGTCAAATGAGCCAAATAGCCAATCCACATAATGAGAGGCAAAAGGGTATCTTGCCCAGTCAACCAATTATGAATTCTAAGAATTCTCAACGAGCTTATTTGTCTGAGAATTAATCATTGAATCAATGTAATGTTGTTCATACATTGAGGTCGAAAAAGAAAGTTGATAATCAAGTGTTAACACCACCCATCCCAGTCAGCACAATCACACTTAAGCATCCACCTCATCTAGTCCTAATCTTTCCAAATCTGACAAATCTGAAACAAATAAGTCAACTTGTCAGGTATACAAGCCTATAGTACCATTTCTTAATAGGCTAAAGAGCAACAAACAAAATCCACACATGGATAAAATAATTGAGACCTTCAACCAAGTGAAGATAAATGTGTCACTCCTTGATGCCATCCAACAAGTCTCATTTTATGTAAAATTTCTTAAGGACATGTGCACCAAGAATAGAAAAGACTAATGTACTCAAGAAAGTCTTCTTAGCCACTAACATTAGTGACCTACTGTTGGGTCTGATCCCTGTCAAGTACAAGGATCCGGGTTGCCCCACCATTACCTGCACTATAGGACAAACTGAGATTAGTCACGCACTTCTTGACTTAGGAGCGAGTATCAACCTACTTACATTCTCAGATCAACAACTCAGGTTAGGCGATCTTAGTCCAACTCGAGTCACAATCCAACTGGCTGACTGTTTTGTGAAAGTTCCAAAGGAAAAATTAATGATGTCCTTATCTGGGTCGGGGAGTTTATCTACCCAGTTGATTGTATAGTTCTTGAGATACAACCTGTGTCCAATCGAAGGGCTCAAACTCCTGTTATCCTAGGGCGCCCATTCCTAGCTACTGCCAATGCTATTATTAATTGTAAGAATGGGTCTATGAGATTAACCTTTGGGACATGACTAGAGAAGTCAATGTCTTCAACCTAGAAAAACAACCTCGTAAGATAAGAGACCAAACATTTGAGGTAAACTTTGTTGAAAACAATTGTGATGAGAAAAATAAAGGTATTGAGAATGAATCTATGTTTCTTGATGAATTATTTAAGAATGAATGCAATTATCTGATGATAAGGCATATGTCAGAGATCCTAATTTTAGAGTCCCTTTAAAAAAAAGAAATTTGATTTGAATATCTTCACTTTCGCTAAGCCAATTAATGATATATCGCATGAGAATATAATTCAAGAACTCCAATTGACCTACTCTTTGAAAACCTCTTCGAAGAAGAACTCATGTGTTTGGATGAACCGACTAAGGATATTTTGGTTAAATACACACCTCTAGGGGAAAGTGTTGACCTAAGGTTTGAGGAGATGTATGAAACTGAGTTAGAATTCCTAGGCATTCCTAGTGAGGAAGTTCCAACTGAGACGTGTGATGGTGATCAATTTTTGAATAATGAATGTAGAAACATGAGGAAGAAAACCCAAAGAAGGTGAGAATGGGGAGAAAGAGAGCTAAAATGATAAAAAAAATTGGCCCCCCACTATGCCCTATAAAGAGGACCCATTGGAATGGTAGGAAGAGAGCTAGAGAGATGAGACCGAAAAAGATCTAGGTGTGGGAGAAACATGATGTTGTACATATTTTTGTATAATATATGCACCTTTTTTACATTCCATTTCATGCATCTATACATTTCTTTCATACATTGGGGACAATGCATGAGATAAGTGTGGGGGAGGGCTCTAATATGACTAATATAATTAAAAAAAAGAAAAATATATGTGTGTGTGTGTGTCTGTCTGTGTATATATATATAACATTGGAATGATGAGAAGAGAGCTAGAGGGATGAGACTGAAAAAGATCTAGGTGTGGCAGAAACATGATGTTGTACATATTTTTGTATAATATAAGCACCTCTTTTATATTCCATTTCATGCATCTATACATTTCTTTCATACATAGGTAATAATGCATGAGATAAGTGTGGGGGAGGGCTCTAACATGACTAATATAACTAAAAAAAAAAGAAATATATATATATATATGTATGTATATATATATGTATATATGTATATGTATGTATGTATATGTATATGTGTGTGTGTATAAACTTTTTGAAAGGTAAGAACAATATTTTGATGTATTTTTTTTTTAAGAAATTAAGTCAATTAAGGAATAGAAAAATTATAATTAGGATTTCTTATACTTCGTCAAAATAAGATGATTTGTTTGATTTTTAGGGTTAGGAAGAAAATTAATGAAAATAATGCAGTGTTGATCTTTATCTTGAAAAAATATGCACACCTTACACACTTACACACTTAGGGTTTAAAAACAAAGACTCTTATAACTTATATATATATATGTATATCTTTAAAAAATAAATAAATCTAATTATTGATTAGCTAGGTACTTTGGCCTAAGAAAGCCTTGGCATTTATGCAAAAGATAATTAGATAAGTTTAAATATATATATATATATATATATATATATATATATATATATATATATATATATATATATATATATATAAATCCTCTGATTAAGCTGGGTATTTGTGCCTCATGAAGCATAAGTATTCACGCCTAAAAGAGGTACATTTTATAAATAAAAACCCTTAATTTTGTGGCCTTGTCTGCTCGAGTGTTTAAGTCTTTAGGGGTGTTTTCTCACCTGGTGCCCTAAGACTGTCCAGTTTGAGTGTCACCGACTAAAGGCTCGTTACATGGGCAGATTAGAAAGCCTAATGGAATTAAGGAATAAATACTATAAAAAATAAATATAAATAAGGCATAGGAGTTAATGTTAAAGAACCCTTAGTCAACTTCACGGTCACGATGGTGCATATGACTCAGGTTAAAGTAATAGATTAGATGAGAAACACAATTTGACTCCTTAGTTTAATTGATGACATATTTTTGAATAGAGACTAAGCTTAGGAATGAAAAGTTTGATATTCCTATAACTTATAGATTACCTGAACTCTTACAAATATACTTCAAATATTTTCTCTTTTCAAAATGCTTTTCGAAAATACTAACATTTTTTCTCTTTCTTTATGGATTTTGTGGGTGCAATCCATTAAAAACCCTCACGAGATAGTACTCATCCTTTAGGGGTAACCTAGAGGTTTAACGGCTTATTGCACATGCTCAGTGCAATCGAATGACCTGCGAAGGTGGTCTAATAATTGATTAGGATTAGTTTTGATGTTTTGCTCGAGGGCGAGCAAAAGATAAGTGTGGGGGTGTGAACGGTCACATATATTGTATATATATTGTCACATTATCTTGTTTATTATCTAAATAAATCATATTAATAAGTCCTATTTTATTTTATAAAATATAGGCTCATTGCTAAAGGATAAGAAAGAGAAACGAGCCCAAAAGCCCATCAAATTCTGATTTAATTTAGAATTAATTCGAAATCAGGAAATCAGGACAGATCATGGCAAATCAAAAAAGTTAAAAACTAGTTAAAATGAATCTTCCCAAATAATGTGGTTAAAGCTAAAGAGCAAAGGCTGATTCATCAAATTCTACCCACTGACTCGGTGGAGATTGATAATGATCATTCCAATCTTGTTCATAATACTGGGGATGTGATATATACTGATTCGGTTAAGACCACTCAGGCATACATGGTTAGTTAAAGTTATGAAATGTCGGATCAGTGTCATCCTAGTCAAAAGACGTCAGGGTAATGTATGAATCACTATTTGCATTTGAATAATTGTAATTATAATTCTTATCACAAAGATGTCAAAAAATAAACAAACAAATAAAAAAAAAAGAAAAATCTAGCCTACGTTAGATGTGGATGACTCCTAACTGGTTAGACTATCTACAGATGTATATTGCAGCAATTTAATCACTAATTAATCGGTCAGGTAAGAGCAACACTAGTGGGAGGTATCTGTGCCAAAGCAACCGGCCTAATTATGTCAAACCACTATTCTTCGAGGTTTCGCCTCTCAATCCCCAACCTTTGACACCGATTTGACTTGAGTCAAATTTTAACAACTTTCCCATAGGTCAATCTTCTATTGAGCCCGAGATGTCCCTAGGGCCAGCATCTACTCAATTTTAAGTTAAGATGGGTTAGTGAGTATAGAGATGATTTTCGGGCTAAGAAATGGTAATGAATTCCCCATCTTATCTTGTTTATAGGATAAGCCCTTAATCATTTTAGTGCAAGTGTACTAGTATATAGAAAAAAGTAACACTCAAGGTGATTTAATCATGTAAGAATGCTTCCTATGCTACATGCAATGCACACATACCTTGGCTCCAGCACCCTTCCGCAGTAATGTAAATGTAAAAGTAATTAGGCACGTGCCCTAAATGCAAAGTCTAAATTGTTTTTAAGATTAACAAGTAACAAGTTACTGTTGAATTTAAAGCAGTATGTAGGGGTAAGTAAATTAAAAAAATAACAACTACATAATGCTAACCTTGCAGTGTGGAAGCACCTGCAAGAAAAACATTTTTTTAGTAGTCCTACTAAAGCGAACGCGGCTTTTGTCGCGTTTTCGATCTTAGTAGTATTCTCCTATGTTCTGCTTTCTTGACCAGAGACATAGGACAGCATGTTGTGCACTGCAGTAATTAGTTTTCAAAACTTAGCTCTTGCACACAAAAATACAGAAAAAATTAGCTGTTAAAAACTTAAAAAAAATTACTTACCATCCCTCCCCAACAACGACCCCAAAATTTGATCGAGTCTGACCTGTACACAGAAAAGAGAAGTTTAGAAATGTAGATTAACAAGTGCAAGATTGCTTAATGCTACCACTATAGCAAGTGGCTATGCGGGTCATGATCCACAAGGAGGGACTGCGATAGAAGCGTTTTCAGTATTCTTTTAAGTTACTAAAACTGGTTAAAAATTCTTCTTTGTTTTTAAAAAGAAAAAGAAAGAACTAGGTTAAGTTAGAAAGAAAGTGAAAAAAAGAAGATGGTTTTGAAATCGTTTTAGGTTAAAGGAAGAACTATGTTAAAAAAGAAAGAATGGAAAATAAATAGAAGTATTGGCTTTAACAATCGTGTTTCTAATCTAAGAATTGAAATGAAAGAAAGGAAGAAAACTTACCTATTTTGGATGAATGCTTAGCTTGAACTGTTTAAGAATATTTACCTCAGAATAAATATATTGCAGAACTAGAGAAGAAATAAAACATCGATATACTAGATTAGTATGATGAAGAAGAGGATAAATATTATATTGATTATCACTCTCAATACAAATCTGTCAAAAGAAAATTACACTCAGTGTCACTCTAAATACAATTCTTCTTCTCTTTCTCTCATAAAACTCTCTCTAATTAAGCTATAAATAAATATAAAATTACATAAAAAACTTAAACTAAATTATAACAAAAACCTAGGCTAAGATCTCTCTTTGAATTATGATGCCCCTTTGCCTTTAGAAATCGAGGTATTTAAAGCCAAAATTGGATAAGGGAGAACTTATGAAGATAAGGGCAAAGTCTTAAAAAAAAAAAAAAAAACCGGGAAGGGAAAGAAGAAGTTTCTCTGCAAAAAGCACTGACAAGATTCCCTGCAAAAGCAAGATTCCTTGCAAAAGCACTGACTAGACAAAAGCAAAATGCAGATCGCACTCTCAGACGACACTCATCATAAAAGACAAAATGGACAGCTCAAAAGCAAAGAAAGGACCAGCACTCATTGCAAAAGCAGACAAGATTGCCAGCTCAAAAGAAGAAGCCACTCACCTCAATAATTCAAAGCGACAAAAGATGATTCAGACGCACTCGCTCAAAAGCAAACTCCAAGGACGACAGCTCACCTCAATCATGCAAGATAAGGACGCACTCATCAAAAGCTGATTCCACTAAGGCGACAACGCGTACAAGCCAGCTCATCACCACCGGACGAATCTCAATAATGCGAGACACCTCACCATCTCCAGAAGAGTCGACGCTCTGTATAAAAGGAGCCCCCTTCATCCATTCAAGACTGGACAGAAGAGCGAGAAACCAGAGCTTCAAAAGATATCCTCAAAATCCCAAACAACTTTTCTCAACCCTTCTTAATCTCCTTCTCTCAAGACCTTCAAACTGTATTCCTATTTAATCTTGTATCCGGTTTCGAAGGTTATTACTTCAAGGCAAGCTTTGTAAGTACATTTGTAATTCATTTTCTGAATCAATATTTCATATTGCATTCCTGGGTCCCTTTCTCGTATCAGAGGTGTCTTCTTAACCACTAACATTTGTGACCTACAGTTGGGTCTGATCCCTTTCAAGTACAAGGATCCGGGTTTCCCCATCATTACATGCACTATAGGACAAACTGAGATTAGTCACGCACTTCTTGACTTAGGAGCGAGTATCAACCTACTTACATTATCAGATCAACAACTCAGGTTGGGTGATCTTAGTCCAACTCGAGTCACAATCCAACTGGCTGACTGTTTCGTGAAAGTTCCAAAGGAAAAAATTAATGATGTCCTTATCCGGGTCGGGGAGTTTATCTACCCAGTTGATTGTATAGTTTTTGAGATACAACCTGTGTCCAATCGAAGGGCTCAAACTCCTGTTATCCTAGGGCGCCCATTCCTAGCTACTGCGAATGTTATTATTAATTGTAAGAATGGGTCTATGAGATTAACCTTTAGGGACATGACTAGAGAAGTCAATGTCTTCAACCTAGAAAAACAACCTCGTAAGATAAGAGACCAAACATTTGCGGTAAACTTTGTTGAAAACAATTGTGATGAAGAAAGTAAAGGTATAGAGAATGAATCTATGTTTCTTGATGAATTATTTAAGAATGAATGCGATTATCTAATGATAAGGCATATGTCGAAGATCCTAATTTTTGAGTCCCCTTTAAAAAAAAGAAATTTGATTTGAATATCTTCACTTTCGCTAAGCGAATTAATGATATGTCGCATGAGAATATAATTCAAGAACCAATTGACCTACTCTTTGAAAATCTCTTCGAAGAAGAACTCATGTGTTTGGATGAACCGACTAAGGATATTTTGGTTAAATACACACCTCTAGGGGAAAGTGTTGACCTAAGGCTTGAGGAGATGTATGAAACTGAGTTAGAATTCCTAGGCATTCCTAGTGAGAAAGTTCCAACTGAGAAGTGTGATGGTGATTAATTTTTGAATAATGAATGTAGAAACATGAGGAAGAAAACCTAAAGAAGGTGAGAATGGGGAGAAAGAGAGCTAAAATGGTAAAAAAAATTGGCCCCCCACTATACCCTATAAAGAGGACCCATTGGAATGATGGGAAGAGAGCTAGAGAGATGAGACCGAAAAAGATCTAGGTGTGAGAGAAACATGATGTTGTACATATTTTGTATAATATATGCACCTTTTTTACATTCCATTTCATGCATCAATACATTTCTTTCATACATTGGGGACAATGCATGAGATAAACATGGGGGAGGGCTCTAATATGACTAATATAATTAAAAAAAAGAAAAATATATATGTGTGTGTGTGTGTGTCTGTCTGTGTATATGTATATGTATATATATATATATATATATATATATATATATATGTATATATATATATATATATATATATATATATATATATATATGTATATGGAATATGAGATGATAGTATAGATGTATATGAGATATGTAAAAGATCTATGTATGGTAGAATATATGATGTATACATATATATATATATATATATATACCTCTTTTATATTATATTATATATATATATATATCTATATCTATATATATACATTAATGATGAGAAGAGAGCTAAGGGATGAGAGAAAAAGATCTAGGTGTGGCAAACATGACTACATATTTTTGTATAATATATACCTCTTTATATATATATATATATATTTCTTTATATTATATGCATGATATATGTATATATATATATATATATATATATATATATATATATATATATATATATATATATATATGTATGTATATATGTATGTATATGTATGTATGTATGTATATGTATATGTATGTGTGTGTATAAACTTTTTGAAAGGTAAGAACAATATTTTGATGTATTTTTTTTAAGAAATTAAGTCAATTTTAAGGAATAGAAAAATCATAATTAGGATTTCTTATACTTCGTTAAAATAAGATGATTTGTTTGATTTTTAGGGTTAGAAAGAAAATTAATGAAAATAATGCAGTGTTGATCTTTATCTTGAAAAATATGCACACCTTACACACTTACACACTTAGGGTTCAAAAACAAAGACTCTTATAACTTATATATATATGTATATCTTTGAAAAATAAATAAATCTAATTATTGATTAGCTAGGTACTTTGGCCTAAGAAAGCCTTGGTATTTATGCAAAAGATAATTAGATAAGTATATATATATATATATATATATATATATATATATAAATCCTCTGATTAAGCTGGGTATTTGTGCCTCATGAAGAATAAGTATTCACGCTTAAAAGGGGTACATTTTATAAATAAAAACCCTTAGTTTTGTGACCTTGTCTGCTCGAGTGTTTAAGTCTTTAGGGGTGTTTTCTCACCTGGTGCCCTAAGACTGTCCAGTTTGGGTGTCACCGACTAAAGGCTCGTTACATGGGCAGATTAGAAAGCCTAATGGAATTGAGGAATAAATACTGTCAAAAATAAATATAAATAAGGCATAGGAGTTAATGTTAAAGAACCCTTAGTCAACTTCACGGTCACGATGGTGCATATGACTCAGGGTAAAGTAATAGATTAGATGAGAAACACAATTTGACTCCTTACTTTGATTGATGACATATTTTTGAATAGAGACTAAGTTTAGGAATGAAAAGTTTGATATTCCTATAACTTATAGATTACCTGAACTCTTACAAATATACTTCAAATATTTTCTCTTTTCAAAATGCTTTTCGAAAATACTAACATTTTTTCTCTTTCTTTATGGATTTTGTGGGTGCAATCCATTGAAAACCCTCACGAGATAAAACTCGTCCTCTAGGGGTAACCTAGAGGTTTAACGGCTTATTGCACATACTCAGTGCAATCGAATGACCTGCGAAGGTGGTCTAATAATTGATTAGGATTAGTTTTGATGTTTTGCTCGAGGGCGAGCAAAAGATAAGTGTGGGGGTGTGAACGGTCACATATATTGTATATATATTGTCACATTATCATGTTTATTATCTAAATAAATCATATTAATAAGCCCTATTTTCTTTTATAAAATATAGGCTCATTGCTAAAGGATAAGAAAGAGAAACGAGCCCAAAAGCCCATCAAATTCTGATTTAATTTAGAATTAATTCGAAAACAGGAAATCAGGGCAGATCATGGCAAATCAAAAAAGTTGAAAACTAGTTAAAATGAATCTTCCCAAATCATGTGGTTAAAGCTAAAGAGCAAAGGCTGTTTCATCAAATTCTACCCACTGACTCGGTGGAGAGTGATAATGATCATTCCAATCTTGTTCATAATACTGGGGATGTGATATATACTGATTCGGTTAAGACCAATCAGGCATACATGGTTAGTTAAAGTTATGAAATGTCGGGTTAGTGTCATCCTAGTCAAAAGACGTCAGGGTAATGTATGAATCACTATATGCATTTGAATAATTGTAATTATAATTCTTATCACAAAGATGTCAAAAAATAAACAAACAAATAAATAAAAAAAAGAAAAATCTAGCCTACTTTAGATGAGGATGACTCCTAACTGTTGACACTTAAAAAAGACAAGATTCTTATTGGTCTGAACAATGTCTAAACTTGTTGACATTTATAAAAGACAAGTGACAGACGAGCTGAAGACCAGTTTTCACCCATCTCTAAGGGACAAGGAAGCAACTTGGACTCCACTGATCCAGCAAGCAGACAGTGAACCCGGATTATTTCTAAACAGACCTCAGCAGGTCTAAGGTGCTAGCACTTAGCATCGCATGAGCCCAAAGGGATAGCCTCGTTTGAGAGGCTAATATCACTCGACTTCGCCTCGAAGCCATCCAAAGCCTCGCCAAGAAGCCAACTGACAGCTTCGCCGAAAAGCCTCTTTTTCGGACTTCGCCAAGAATTGCCTCTAGCTCCGCCACGAGCTCAATGCGGGCAGCGCTGCTATGAATCTGTCACGGTCAACCTTTGACCAATCAGATCTCCGGATGAGATCGGATCCAATCAGATCAAATCCAATTAAGATCAAATCAGAGATCAAATTTGGCAGTTGATTGCCACAATCTCTTGACTCTTCTAAAACGAGTAAGAAGATCAGGGAAATCTTCCAACGATATGGAAAGAATCAAAACAGATCAAGAGGATCAACCGACCTGCCAATTCTAGCTCCGCAGAAGCTATCTTAGCCTCGCAGCAAGGCTACTTTCCAGATTTAAACAGATTTGATTCAATCTGTTTCCATATCCTCAAGGGACGATTATACCCTTACTCTCCCTATAAATAGCCCGCCAGGGGTACATAGAGAGAAAGACAGAGAGAGACAGAGAGACAGAGAGAGACATAGAGAGAAGACTCCACAAGCAGAGGCTTCTTCACAAAGCACCATGCGCTCTCGAATTCAGAGACCTTTTAGAGAATTGCTTTCTCTAACCAGGGTGTTGATGCCCTAACATCGTCCTTCTTCTCAAGGAATCTCCGGAACCAGGCGAGAAGGAATTCCTTATTGAAGGCAATTTTGAGAAGCAACAAGAGGGTTCTACCAACCTTCTATTCTCTGATTCCCGGAACCAGGCGAGAAGGGAATCTCATCGCTCGCATCGTCAAAGGGACAAAGTGGTCGCGCGCTGACCAGACTCCTATCGGCACACTTCTCCAGAATCTCTGAGGAGATCTACTTGTAATCTTTTTAAGAATACTTGTAATTTAGCTCCTCAACCCTTTTTTTTGTAAGTTTTTCCCCTTTGCAAACATAATGGAAAACAAGATGGCGACCCCGCTGGGGATTAAATTCTCCACTGCCGAGAATCAAGTGTCGCAATGCGACGAACAGACCTTCGGGTCTAACTCTGAATTCAGAAAAGCCGGTGCAGCCAGAGCTTCTCTGGCTAAATCTTCAAGGAAAGTCTCTACGGAGACTGAAAAGGTTCTCTACGGACCTACTGCGGTTATTTGGCGCAACAAGGGAGCACGTCCGCAGTCTGATTCCTTTACTTGTGAGAACTTGGTGGTTCAGTTCGATCAAGGAAGATTTGAAGAAGTCCTCTCTGGGGGTGGCCCAATGCTTCGAGCACGGAAGCATAGGAGGGTTTCCACGACCAAGGTTTCAAATCAGGAACCGGAAACAGAATTCTGCCAACACCCCTCAGCCTCGTGTGTGGCTAATCAGGTTCCTTGTGAACCTAAGTCTCCTCTGCCAAGGCGGGTATGGAAGCCTAAACAGAAGTCTTCGACCGAAGCTTCAGGCGTAGCAACGCCTAAATCGTGCCTCTCCCGCAAAGAGAAAGGCAAGATGCCTGTCTGCTCCAATCATAAAGTTACGACGGCAATCATACCGTCGTCCAATTCAAGGGCAGCGATGCCTCGCGCCGGCCTCGTTCTCATGAGCAAAGCCACTGCACCACAGCGTACGCGCAGGGTTCATGACCGAAAAGCCGAAGCCAAAGTACCATCTAAGGCTAATTGCCTTCGCAGCAGCATAGCGGGTAAAGCACCACAGCGTGCTCCGCTTTCCAGTGCGTCAAACACTAAGTTCGCGTCTAATGGCGAAGCTAGAACCAAAGCACTATTCAGTGCTAATCCCATCTGCAGGGATAAAGGAAGCAGGACGTCATCCTATATGCGACCCAAAAGAGCCTTCGCGCTCGATTGCAGGGACCCAACCAGGTTCGATTTGAGGAAATTATTGACAGATAGACAAACCTCTTCCCCCTGTTGTCAACAAGTGGGATGTCAGCTGCTGACACTCCACTCGGTCCATTGCCGGCTGGGACCAATCCCCGCCACGCCTCCAAGACGACGATCAGTCTTTGATCGACTATCGATACAAATCCCGGTGAAACATCGCAAAAGGAACATCTCGCGAGATCTACCCTCTGTATCCGTCAATATGACCGTAAGAGGACAAGAGTCCCCAGATCCAGACTACAGCCCAGGCTTAGGCGAAGTCTTGGTGCATGAGGAAGGTGTTTTCCGAAACACCAGATCCAGGGTGGCGATACCCCACACTTATGAACAGCCTTCTTCCTCGACGGCCCTAGCCCCGCCAGAGCCCAGGAGATCACTCCAATCATCAGACGAAGAAGATGAAGATAGTGGGTACGCCTCTTCGGCGACAGTCAGTTCGGTGCGAACAGACAGAGCATCAGTCAATATGGCTGATAACGTCAACGACGATCTTCGTCGGCGCCTGGAAGCTCAGGAGCAAACTTCCAGAACTCAGCAAGAGGCCCTGGACAATATTCAACAGATGCTCGCTTAACTCCTCAATAACCGGAATAACAATGATGCCGGGAGCAATCACGATGAGGAGGAACACTTCAGCAATGAGCAACCAAAGCTGGAGAAATCCAAGGAGGGTTCTTCCTTAGACGCCGAAGTATTTAAGGGCCTCCAAGCTCAAATCGCATCCCTAGCTCAGAGGGATGAATTAAAGAAGGTAGGGGCAGTCCGTCCTTATCCGCTGGAGTGGGATTCGGTGCCATATCCACCGAAGTTCAAACCGCCAACGCTGCATACCTATGATGGAAAGAGCTTGCCAAATCAGCACATCTACTATTTTCGGTCTCAGACTGGTAATGTTATAAGCAATGACGCCATCATGGCTAGGCTGTTCATCGGCACCTTAAAGGGGGTGGCATTTGACTGGTTTCGCAGTCTTCCCTCGGGCTCTATCAACTCCTGGATCGACTTGGAAACTCGGTTCCTTTCTCGATTATATGAGGACGATACCGAAGTGACCATGGACAAACTCCTCTCCACTGTGCAGAGGAAGGGCGAATCTGTCCGCGACTACATTGAACGGTTCAGAAACTTATCCTTGATGTGCCCAGCAGGGATGCCATAACCCATGCTCTTACAGACATGCAGACACAACTTCCTAGACCAAGTGGAAGTTCGCATGGGGGCAGTCAAAGCCCACACTTGGAAAGAATTGGTCGAACAAGCTGAGATAGCCGAGAAGTCGGCTAAGAAGTTCGAACCATCCGCCCCTAGAGGCAAGTGGGGGATGAACAACAAAGGGCGTAGCGACCTACCGCAATCTTCTCAAGCTAAAGGCAAAGAGACTATGTCTGTGGAACTATCCGGAGATGTGCAGTTAAAGGCCAAGAAGAGCGGCTTCAACAATCAGGAACCTAATTTCCCTCCAAAGCAGTACTCGTTCAAAGACGATCAGGTGGTCACCATATTCCATCTGCTCCACAAAGGGAACAAAATGAAGCTGCCGGATGTGCGGCGTCCCAATGAGATAGGGCGCACAAACGACCCTAAATATTGCCTCTACCATAGGATGATTCACCATCCTACTGACAAGTGTTATGTCCTCAAGGACAGAATACAAGCCCTGGTCGATGCCGGAGTTCTAACGTTGAAGACGGAGCAAAAGAAAGTCACCGCCAATATGGTGACTCTCGAGTTCGGCAAAGCGCCGAAAGTCACAGTTCTTGACGGGACTTATTCCGTCCCTGCGCCACGGTTGGAAGTCAAGCATCCTCTAGCTACAGCTCAAAACAATAAGGGTCTTGTTCCCTTAACATTGGAGACAGGAGAAGTCATGTGGATACATCCAGACCTTGTCCAAGACGTACAGCGGGATCCAAAGCAGCCCAACTCAAAGGGCAAGTCTTGCAATGTCATCTCCATCCTGCCAGACGACGACAATCTTACATCGGCTTCGCTCAGTGATTCAGAAGGAGAAAAGCTTGCTTGCACGGCGCAAGCCGATACGCCTCAACAAACGGGCACCCGATCCGGAAAATCATACTTGAGGCAGTATGAAAAGTCTACTGACGAGACACAACAGCAAACGACGTCAGTACAGGTACCAGCATCCACTCCAATCCCAACTAAGGGAAAAGAGAGGGCTAAGGAGGTACGATTCGACCACGTGTTGAAGAGACAACCAGGCCAAGGGTTTGATATGCCCTTTCGGTTTGACATATTGGCTCAACTGGCCAATATCCCAGCTCGTATCACTATACACGAGCTCCTTCGCCTCTCGAAAGAGACAAGAGAAGCACTCAGGGATGCGCTAGCCAATTCAGAATCCTTTCTGACATGCATGCCTGAGATCCCTAAGGATGACGCTCAGTTTCCTGCCCAGAATGTCATCATGCACAATCAAAGGTGCCCGCTATTACCTTCACAGCGGAAGATATGCTTCTCAAAGATAACAAGCACGATCGACCTCTGTACTACACCGGATATATCGGTTCAACATGCATTGAGCGGGTACAAGTCGATCCAGGGTCTGCACTCAGCATCATCCCCAAAAGGCTTCTTTACTTCCTCGGCATACCATTGTATAGGTTGTCCGCAACCACTACTACAATATACGGTTTCAACGCCGGGAGCAGTCATCCACTGGGGAAGATTCGACTCCGTTGCAGAATCGGGAGTCTGAAGTCAGAAGTGACATGCTATGTCATTGATGCTGACACTTCATATAACCTGCTGCTAGGACGACCATGGATCCATGCCAACTGGATCGTCCCTTCCACCCTCCATCAATGCTTCAAATATGTTGAAGATAATGCGACAGTATGAACTGTCTTTGCTGAGAGACAACCATTCAAAGGAGTGAAAAACTACTTCACTGACGCTCTCCTATATCAAGAGGCCGGTGGAGCACTTAAAGAATCGTTGCCGGACAATGATGAAAGTGGCAACGAGGCGGATTCAGAATCCGAAACAGGCATGCCAGCCATTCTGATTGGTGAACCAGTTATAGCATGTCTCAATAACCCCCTATGTAATACTCCTTCAGAGGATGAAGGTGAATGGGTAATTAATGATAATATTTCTTTTGATTATCCTGCGAGTATTGGGTCGATTAAATCCATTACGGATAGCTCTCTGCACATGCCTTTACACAAGCCAAGTGCGTCCAGTACGCCCATGGAATCCGCAGAAGGAGCCGTCTTGGTGATCCCGCCATCCAAAGAAGGTCAGTTACCGATAATCTTCGGTAGAACCCAACCACGGGGACCCGTGGTCACAGATTCAAGTTCAGACTCAGACATTCCATAATTCTTTCATTACGCGCGGCCAGCGCGCCATATTATGAAGAAAATGGGGTACGACTTGAAGCATGGAGCAGGCCTGAATTTCGGAAAAGGAAGGCGTGGTTTGATGCGGAACTTTGTGCCTAAAGGAAAGCCTGCAAATTACTATGATAGTACACGCAGGGGGTTGGGTTACGTCACGCCCACATCGCTAGCAACGGTTCAAGCCAAGGACGATGGATCAGCTCCATCACATTCGGCTTCATCCTCCGAATGGGACTCCGATATCAGCATAGGAGGAATGTTCAAGGACCTCACTACTAATATGACCTCAAGCAGTCAATTGGAGCCCGCAGAAGCCACTGATGAGGAACCATGGGCCCAGTAATTAGACCTTCAATGGAAAAAACGATTCGAAATGCGCGAGCCACCTACTGAAGATAAGGTGATGCAGGTCAACTTGGGTAGTCAAGACCACCCTAAGCCCATCTTTATAAGTGAAAGCCTATCACTTACAGAAAGGGAAGAATTGATAATACTCGTAAGAGAGTATATAGACGTCTTCGCATGGAGCTACGAAAACATGCCCGGACTTGATCCACAGGTCGCTATGCACCGTCTAAACATCAAGCCTGACGTCAAGCCAGTCAAGCAGCAACAACGTCGGTTTCGCCCGAACATTATGGAAGCTATTGAAGCCGAAGTTCACAAGCTCATTGCATGTGGCTTCGTCCGGGAGGAGCAACATCCAGATTGGGTGGCTAATATAGTCCCCGTCCTCAAGAAGAACGGGAAAATACGGATCTGCATCGACTACCGTGATCTCAATACGGCCTGTCCCAAGGATGAATTTTCGCTGCCCATCACCGATGTCATGATTGACAACACATGCGGGTTCGAAAGGATGTCTTTCATGGACGGCTTTTCAGGGTACAACCAGATTAAGATGTATCCCGACGATGAGAAGCATACTTCGTTCCGAACACCATTGGGGGTATACTGCTACACTGTAATGCCTTCGGACTGAAGAACGCCGGAGCAACCTATCAGCGGGCAATGAGTATGATCTTTCGCGATCATCTCCGAAAAACGGTGGAGTGCTATGTTGACGACATCGCCGTCAAAAGCCGCAACAAGAATGAACATCTTCGCGACCTGAGAACGATGTTCGACATAATGCGGGCTCATCAACTGAAAATGAACCCGACAAAATCCTTCTTGGGAGTGTCAAGCGGCAAATTCCTTGGGTTTATTGTCACATCAAAAGGAATTCATCTTGACCCAGACAAGGTCAAAGCTATTCAGAGCATGCCTCCGCCAAGGAACCTCAAAGAGCTCAGAGGCTTGCAAGGCAGGCTGGCTTATATCAGAAGATTCATCGCAAATCTCTCAGGCCGCTGTCAGCCGTTCACCCGGCTCATGAAAAAGGGTACTTCCTTCGTATGGGATCAAGCTTGTCAGGAAGCTTATGAAGACATCAAGAGGTACCTCACAAAGCCTCCAGTCTTAGTGGCCCCTACATCAGGGAAGCCATTCCTGCTTTATGTAAAGGCTATGGACTACTCCCTCGGTGCCCTCCTCGCTCAAAAGGACGACAATGGCCACGAGCAGGCCATTTATTATCTGAGCAGAACTCTCATAGGAGCGGAATCTCGCTACAACCCTATCGAGAAAGAGTGTTTAGCTCTCGTCTTCGCTGTCCAGAAGACCGACATTATTTGGTCGGCCAGACCATACATGTCATCTCCAGAGTAAATCCATTGCGTCTTCTTATGACGAAGCCAGGATCATTGAATTCAAGATTGGCTAAGTGGGCACTTTTATTGTCTCAATACGACATGATCTTCACGCCTCAGAAGGCAGTTAAAAGCCAGGCCCTTGCAGAGTTCTTGGCTGCTCATCCAGTTCCAGAGCATTCAAAACTTCACGAAGACATCCCTGATGAGGTCTTCGAGTCTAATGCAACCTCAGAAGAGGAAGTATGGCAGATGTTCTTTGATAGAGCATCGCGAATGGGCCCTAAAGGCAAGATTATTGCTGGAGTGGGGGTTGTGTTTATCTCCCCACAGAATCATGTCCTGCCCAGAGCATTTTCTCTGACAGAATCGTGCTCCAACAATGTAGCAGAATATAATGCTCTGCTCATTGGTCTTCAGCTCTCCCATGGAATGGGGGTACCCTACCTCGAAGCTTATGGCGATTCAAAACTGATCATCAATCCGGTTAAAGGCGAATACGAAGTCCGCCATGAGGACTTGGTGCCTTATTACCATACAGCCATCGAATTGGCTAACCTATTTGAAGGTTTCTACATCGGGCATGTGTCCCGATCTCAAAATATTAAGGCGGACGCCCTTGCTGCATTAGCAACAACTCTAGCCTTGCCAGCCGACACCGAGTATCACCTCACAGTCGCAACTCGACATCTTGTATGCTCCAAGCACATGCTAAGAACTCGAGAAGTTTATAATGTCTCGACGAATCTTGAGCCGAGGGATTGGCGCTTTCCTCTCATTGACTATGCTTTGCACGGTCTGCTTCCAGACAATCCTAAAGAAGCGGCATCTATCAGACGAAGGTCTCTCCGTTTCTACTACGATCCGACTCTGAAGACACTTTATCGTCGTTCATATGACGGTGTCCTCCTCCGTTGCCTTTCTCATTCAGAGGCACAGGAAGCGCTCCAAGAAGCGCACGATGGCACTTGTGGAGCTCATCAGCCAGGTCCAAAGCTTAAAGACAGGTTGCATAGGCTGGGATATTATTGGCCAACTATGATAGCCGACGCCATCCAATATGCACGAAGGTGTAAAGCATGTCAGGTTCATGCAGACTTCATACACCAGCCCTCGGAGCTGCTCCACCCGACTGTTGCTTCATGGCCATTTGAAGCATGGGGAATAGACGTCGTAGGGCCAATCAACCCTTCTTCGACAAGAGGTCACCGGTTTATCCTAGCAATAACCGATTACTTCTCAAAGTGGGCGGAGGCTATACCATTGGCCGAAGTCAAAACCTCTAATGTGGTTCACTTTATCAAATACCATGTCATCCATCGATTTGGTGTCCCTAGGCGGATCATCCACGACAACGGTCCCCAATTCATAAGCCAAGTATTCTATCGGTTCTGCGATAAATACTGAATTCAGAATGTGGCTTCAACTGCCTATAATCCTGCTGCCAATGGCTTGGCGGAAGCATTCAACAAAACAATCATCAAGCTGCTCAAGAAATTCGTCTCCTCGAATAAGCGAGATTGGGACAAAAAGCTCGGTGAATGTCTCTGGGCCTACCGAACCACGGTGCGGACACCGACAGGCAATACGCCTTTTTCCTGGTATATGGGTGCGAAGCAGTCCTCCCATTGGAAATCCAGATACCATCATTGCGTATAGCTCTGATTACTAAAACCACATCAGAGGACAATGATCGCCTACGCCTTCAAGAGCTCGAAGCTTTGGATGAGAAGCGACTACAAGCTCAGCAGCATATCGAGCTATATCAAGCTCGAATCTCAAAAGCCTTCAATAAGAAGGTCAAATAGAGAGTCTTCCAGAAAGGAGACCTGGTCTTAGCCGTCAGACGACCGATGATTATGACGCACAAGACCAAAGGCAAATTTCAGCCTAAATGGGAAGGACCGTTTGTAATAGAAACAGTCTACTCAAACGGAGCATACCGCCTCATGACTTCAAATGGCGACCTACTCATGATGCCGATCAATGGCAAGTTCTTAAAGAAGTATTATCCTTAATCAAGGATCCTTCTCTTGATCAAGTTAACACTTCACCTCTGATCAAGATCTCCGTGCCCGAAGCACACACAAAGAGAGCCTTTCTCTTCCTCCAAGCGAGGTTATACAGCCATAAACCAAAGGAACCTGGCCGTGCACCAGTTATCCTAAAGGAGAGTTAGGGTTATGCAGACATTAACCCGATAATCCAATATCCTTAGCGATTAAGGATAGAGGAAAATGTTGGCCTGTAAGCCCAACATAAGTCCTCAACAACTCATCATGCTGAGGGGAATAGCATGGCTAGCCCAATTCAAACGGTAGTTGGTAAAGGCATATCAAACCCGTTGACAGCTGGGGATTTGCTAAAAATCCTAAGGGACCAGTTCTCATTTGATTCCCTCTCCAAAATCACTTACCAATTCTCATCCATAGGATGGTAAGGCCACATATATTCCGCTGTTATGTTAACATTAAACCTATGACAGCAGTCCCCTCATTTCTCCTCGTGAGAACGAGACCTCCAAAGTCACTTACCAATTCTCATCCATAGAATGGTAAGACCACAAATACATTTCGCTGTTACGTTAACATTAAACCTATGACAGTGATTCCCTCGTTTCTCCCCGTGAAAACGAGACTTCTCCCAAATTCCACTACAAACTCGATACTCGTTGACATTTACAAAAGACGAGTATCACAAATTTTTGAGCTTGGTGGCGTCTCAACCGGTTATGTCATTGCGACCTCTGAACCAGCAGACAGCTAAGTCTCAACCCCGAGCCCTGTTGACATTTACAAAAGACAGGTCTCGATACTCGTTGACATTTACAAAAGACGGGTATCATCTATTCCGAGCCCTGTTGACATATACAAAAGACAGGTCTCGATACTCGTTGACATTTACAAAAGACGAGTATCACCTATTTTGAAGCTTGGTGGCTTCTCAACCAGTTATGTCATTGCGACCTCTGAACTGGCAGATAGCCAAGTTTCATCTACTATTGAGCTTAGTAGCGTCTCAATCGGTTATGTCATTGCGACCTCTGAACCAGCAGACAGCTAAGTCTCAATTCCGAGCCCTGTTGACATTTACAAAAGACAGGTCTCGATACTCGTTGACATTTACAAAAGACGAGTATCACCAATTTCTGAAGCTTGGTGGCTTCTCAACCAGTTATGTCATTGCGACCTCTGAACTGGCAGATAGCCAAGTTTCATCTACCATTGAGCTTGGTGGCGTCTCAATCGGTTATGTCATTGCGACCTCTGAACCAGCAGACAGCTAAGTCTCAACTCCGAGCCCTGTTGACATTTACAAAAGACAGGTCTCGATACTCGTTGACATTTATAAAAGACGAGTATCACCAATTTTTGAAGCTTGGTGGCGTCTCATCCGGTTATGTCATTGCGACCTCTGAACCAGCAGACAGCTAAGTCTCAACTCCGAGCCCTGTTGACATTTACAAAAGACAGGTCTCGATACTCGTTGACATTTACAAAATACGAGTATCACCAATTTTTGAAGCTTGGTGGCGTCTCAACCGGTTATGTCATTGCGACCTCTGAACCAGCAGACAGCTAAGTCTCAACTTTGGGCCTGTTGACACTTACAAAAGACAGGACTCACCGATGCTTGCTGACATTTACAAAAGGCAAGTATCTCCCCTTCAGCCCTGCAAAGGGCTAACCTCGAGATCGCTGACGTCTTAATCGGTTATGTCATCGCGACCTCTGAACCGACGGATAGCCACGTCTCAAAGATTACATCCTCAAGAGGAGCCGTGGTCAAGATACTCCGCGTGGTCTGCGGATGACCGCCTTGGATGAGTGTATCCCGGACGAGGGAGCTCCGCTCACTGAACAAAGAAGCCTATCCATGGAATTGCAGGCTGAGGTTACCATCTGCTCCACCGGTCAGCCCAAACAGACTGCTCAGGAGATCGGGAGCGTAATGCACTGCAAAGACAGAAATGAACTATTATTAGTTCAACAATCAAGTGGATACGAAGACAAAAAAAATCCACTAAGGCATAGCCTCGCTCAGCGAGCAAGGCCAGCAAGGCGATAGCTTCGATGAAGCTTGATCTCGCGGATAAAACTGCATTTTTGCAGAGAACATCCAAAATACCAACTTCGCTTAAGCAGGAAGTGGTATAGCCCTAAGGGCTGACGTCACCAAGAGGGCATCATGGTCAAAAGTCACCCTTCATGGCCATGATTGAAGGAACAGACCTATATCCTGTTCCTCAACAGGATGGAGACTGCCCGAGTAATGGCTTCGTAAGGAAGAACTGTTCGGTTCTTAATTCCCTTGTGCAAGGAGAATAGGAAAGTTCAGGGAAACGAGTTCCCTAATGAGGACAGATCATATTCGATCGTCCTAATCGTCAAATGTCGGCTCCAAAGGAGAGAGACCACGGTCTCTAATCAGATAAGAAAATCCCTTACCGGTGACTGGTCGTTCGATGACCGGAGGAGGAGGGCCCTCCGCTGCAGAAGTCGCCGCTTCTTTTCCCGCTCGTCTTTTGGGCGCCATTAAAGAGTTGCAAGAGTTCTCAAGGTTCTCTGAACAAAGAAGGAAGAGGAAGAGGGAAAGTCAAGAGATCTCTCTGAAAAAGGAGATCTTTTCCTGAACAGTCCGATCGGACTTTTATAGGCCAATCAGCGCCTGAAACGAGGCCTCGAAAAGGGCGTATGCCGCCGTTTCGAATTAATTCGAAACGCCGCCCAAAGCGCCTTCCCGAGAAGCGCTGCTTCGATTCCGCTAAGGGTTAACTTCGCCACAAGTTAAAGTGCGGGCTTCGCACAATCCTTCAAGGACTTCGCCGAAAGGTTTACCTTAGCCCTCTAAAAAGGCGCTGACATGCCAGTCTCGCGAAGATCACCCAAAGAAAGGACTATGTCCTTAACTCCGCATACAGTTTAGCCCCGCTATGGCCAAACCCTCAAAGAAAGCAAGCAAAGATCAGATAATCAAGAGATGAACTTTCATTGATTTAAAAGGAAGAGTACATTGATATTACATCAAAGTTGTGTTTCATACAACACACCCAGTTGCTCGACAGGGTCATTTGCGCAAAAAAGCATACAAGTGGTTTTACCCGCTTCTAAGTCAAACCGACTGGATAAAGGAGGCCTTCCCCCTGCACAAGGCCGTAATCAGTGGTGCCGCAAGGACACGGTCATTATACTCCACAAAAATGGCAGATCTTGCCAGGCCATTTTTGTTGAAGCCTGGCAATAAAAACCTATCGCCGCCAACACGATAGATCACGTATGATGGGAATCGGCAGTGATACCAGTGATCTAACGGGTGTGAGGCCCGCTTTCCCGAAGTGGATAGCCCCCAAAGGCCACCAAAGTTGAAAGTTGGCAATGATGCCAATGATCTCATAGGTGACGCCCACTACCCCGAAACGGATCATCTCCGACAAAGCGGCTACCAGCCTCACCTCAGAACGAATCATCTCGTATAAGAGGCTGCCAATAGCCTCTGGGACACGCACCCGCTGCCCCGAATTGTTCCTCCTGCTTAAAAGTAAAGCTTCAACCGGGGAAGAATAAGGCAATTTTATGGTTCCTTCCATCAAGTCACAAGATTGGCGAGCATAGCCCACTGCAATGCAAAATCAGAACAGATTAGCAGTTAAGCACAGGAAAGACTGCAAACCAGAATCTTTTGGGTCAAAGCAATCCAATTTCAGTAAAAGCAGAGGACAAGCCTCGCCTGCACAGCACTGATGGGCTGGCTCAACAAACGCCAAGTCCAAGCCTCACCTATATGGCTAGCCAGACTGACCCCGTGGGATGCAGTCTTAGCTCCGCCTATATGGCAAGACTGGCTCAACTATTGAAGAGACCAAGTCCCAAGTTCTGCCTGCGCAGCGGACTCAACATGCAATGATCTTTCTGTGATCAAGTCAGAATGATAGCTTCACTGGGGAGCTATGCCAAAATTCTTCTCTGCAGATCAGTTAAATAGAGAACAAGGGAAGCTAATCCCTGAAGCAGCTGCTGAAGATGAATTAAGGGAGATGAATTCCCTAAAATCAGTGAAGTCGTTGAATGATCAAGACTTACCGGTCCTTGGCCGGATAATGACCAGAGTGGGCATTCCCACTAGTTCAGAGATCTGAGTATCTCTTTCAAACCAAGAGAAGAGAAGAGAGGCAAAGCACTTCTCTTCAGAGGACCTCAAGTGTCCTATTTATAGGCCCCATGGCCTGAGCGCTGCCGCTTCAAGCGTGGAAGCACGAGCGCATTTAAGGCATTTATTACGCCTTGAGAAAAGGGACGGCCTCCCTTGGAACCGTGCGAAGGGAGAAAACGTCTCCCTCATAAAAGGCACTTATGGCGCCTTGAAAAAAGGGAATATCCTCCCTTGGAAACGTGTAAATCGGAGAATATCTCCCTCGATCAGCACGAAGAAAGGAGTAATCCTCCTCGTAACCAGCCCACGGCAGTTGGTCTCGGGAAAACGACAGATGTTCCAGAGCGAACCTACCTAGCTGCGAAGCTACCCAGACGCGAGTCTACATGATTCCTCGGCGAATCTACATCCCAAAGCAGGATTCAAAGCGAAGCTGAACTCAACCATCATGGCGACGTTCATTCTCCATACACCACCGATCAAAGCAGTTCAAAGTGTTTCGAAGTCTGAGCCATTGCAGACTTTCGAAAACTTTGAAGGGGGTCTTGTTGACACTTAAAAAAGACAAGATTCTTATTGGTCTGAACAATGTCTAAACTTGTTGACATTTACAAAAGACAAGTGACAGACGAGCTGAAGACCAGTTTTCACCCATCTCCAAGGGACAAGGAAGCAACTTGGACTCCACTGATCCAGCAAGCAGACAGTGAACCCGGATTGTTTCTGAACAGACCTCAGCAGGTCTAAGGTGCTAGCACTTAGCATCGCATGAGTCCAAAGGGATAGCCTCGTTTGAGAGGCTAATATCACTCGACTTCGCCTCGAAGCCATCCAAAGCCTCGCCAAGAAGCCAACTGACAGCTTCGCCGAAAAGCCTCTTTTTCGGACTTCGCCAAGAATTGCCTCTAGCTCCGCCACGAGCTCAATGCGGGCAGCGCTGCTATGAATCTGTCACGGTCAACCTTTGACCAATCAGATCTCCGGATGAGATCGGATCCAATCAGATCAAATCCAATTAAGATCAAATCAGAGATCAAATTTGGCAGTTGATTGCCACAATCTCTTGACTCTTCTAAAATGAGTAAGAAGATCAGGGGAAATCTTCCAACGATATGGAAAGGATCAAAACAGATCAAGAGGATCAACCGACCTGCCAATTCTAGCTCCGCAGAAGCTATCTTAGCCTCGCAGCAAGGCTACTTTCCAGATTTAAACAGATTTGATTCAATCTGTTTCCATATCCTCAAGGGACGATTATACCCTTACTCTCCCTATAAATAGCCCGCCAGGGGTACATAGAGAGAAAGACAGAGAGAGACAGAGAAAGACAGAGGGAGAGACATAGAGAGAAGACTCCACAAGCAGAGGCTTCTTCAAAAAGCACCGTGCGCTCTCGAATTCAGAGACCTTTTAGAGAATTGCTTTCTCTAACTAGGGTGTTGATGCCCTAACATCGTCCTTCTTCTCAAGGAATCTCCGGAACCAGGCGAGAAGGAATTCCTTATTGAAGGCGATTTTGAGAAGCAGCAAGAGGGTTCTACCAACCTTCTATTCTCTGATTCCCGGAACCAGGCGAGAAGGGAATCTCATCGCTCGAATCGTCAAAGGGACAAAGTGGTCGCGCGCTGACCAGACTCCTATCGGCACACTTCTCCAGAATCTCTGAGGAGATCTACTTGTAATCTTTTTAAGAATACTTGTAATTTAGCTCCTCAACCCTTTTTTTATAAGTTTTTCCCCTTTGCAAACATAATGGAAAACACTAACTGGTTAGACTATCTACAGATGTATATTGCAGCAATTTAATCACAAACTAATCGATCAGGTAGGAGCAACACTAGTGGAAGGTATCTGTGCCAAGGCAACGGGCCTAATTATGTCAAACCACTATTCTTCGAGGTTTCGCCTCTCAATTCCCAACCTTTGACACCGATTTGACTTGAGTCAAATTTTAACAACTTTCCCCATAGGTCAATCTTCTATTGAGCCCGAGATGTCCCTAGGGCCAGCATCTACTCAATTTTAAGTTAAGATGGGTTAGTGAGTATAGAGATGATTTTCGGGCTAAGAAATGGTAATGAATTCCCCATCTTATCTTGTTTATAGGATAAGCCCTTAATCATTTTTGTGCAAGTGTACAAGTATATAGAAAAAAGTAACACTCAAGGTGATTTAATTATGTAAGAATGCTTCCTATGCTACATGCAATGCACACATATCTTGGCTCCAGCACCCTTCCGCAGTGATGTAAATGTAAAAGTAATTAGGCACGTGCCCTAAATGCAAAGTCTAAATTGTTTTTAACATTAACAAGTAACAAGTTACTGTTGAATTTAAAGCAGTATATAGGGGTAAGTAAATTAAAAAAATAACAACTACAGAATGCTAACCTTGCAGTGTGGAAGCACCTGCAAGAAAACATTTTTTTAGTAGTCCTACTAAAGCGAACGCGGCTTTTGTCGCGTTTTCGATCTTAGTAGTATTCTCCTATGTTCTGCTTTCTTGACCAGAGGCATGGGACAACATGTTGTGCACTGCAGTAATTAGTTTTCAAAACTTAGCTCCTGCACACAAAAACAGAGAAAAAATTAGCTGTTAAAAACTTAAAAAAAATTACTTACCATCCCTCCCCAGCAACGACCCCAAAATTTGATCGAGTCTGACCTGTTCACAGAAAAGAGAAGTTTAGAAATGTAGATTAACAAGTGCAAGATTGCTCAATGCTACCACTATAGTAAGTGGCTATGCGGGTCATAATCCGCAAGGAGGGACTGCGATAGAAGCGTTTTCAGTATACTTTTAAGTTACTAAAACTGGTTAAAATTTCTTCATTATTTTTAAAAAGAAAAAGAAAAGAACTAGGTTAAGTTAGAAAGAAAGTGAAAAAAAGAAGATGGTTTTGAAATCGTTTTAGGTTAAAGGAAGAACTAAAGAAGTATTGGCTTTAAAAATCGTGTTTCTAATCTAAGAATTGAAATGAAAGAAAGGAAGAAAACTTACCTATTTTGGATGAATGCTTAGCTTGAACTGTTTAAGAATATTTACCTCAGAATAAATATATTGCAGAACTAGAGAAGAAATAAAACATCGATATACTAGATTAGTATGATGAAGAAGAGGATAAATATTATATTGATTATCACTCTCAATACAAATCTGTCAAAAGAAAAATTACACTCAGTGTCACTCTAAATACAATTCTTCTTCTCTTTCTCTCATAAAACTCTCTCTAACTAAGCTATAAATAAATATAAAATTACATAAAAAAACTTAAACTAAATTATAACAAAAACCTAGGCTAAGATCTCTCTTTAATTTGTGATGCCCCTTTGCCTTTAGAAATCGAGGTATTTAAAGCCAAAATTGGATAAGGGAGAACTTATGAAGATAAGGGCAAAGTCTTAAAAAAAAAAAAAAACCTGGGAAGGGAAAGAAGAATTTTCTCTGCAAAAAGCACTGACAAGATTCCCTGCAAAAGCAAGATTCCCTACAAAAGCACTGACTAGACAAAAGCAAATTGCAGATCGCACTCTCAGACGACACTCATCATAAAAGACAAAATGGACAGCTCAAAAGCAAAGAAAGGACCAGCACTCATCGCAAAAGCAGACAAGATTGCCAGCTCAAAAGAAGAAGCCACTCACCTCAATAATTCAAAGCGACAAAAGATGATTCAGACGCACTCGCTCAAAAGCAAACTCCAAGGACGACAGCTCACCTCAATCATGCAAGACAAGGACGCACTCATCAAAAGCAGAATCCACTAAGACGACAACGCGTACAAGCCAGCTCATCACCACCGGATGAATCTCAATAATGCGAGACACCTCACCATCTTCAGAAGAGTGGATGCTCTGTATAAAAGGAGCCCCCTTCATCCATTCAAGACAGGACAGAAGAGCGAGAAGACAGAGCTTTAAAAGAAATCCTCAAAATCCCAAACAACTTTTCTCAACCCTTCTTAATCTCCTTCTCTCAAGACCTTCAAACTGTATTCCTATTTAATCTTGTATCCGGTTTCGAAGGTTATTACTTCAAGGCAAGCTTTGTAAGTACATTTGTAATTCATTTTCTGAATCAATATTTCATATTGCATTCCTGGGTCCCTTTCTGGTATCAGAGGTGTCTTCTTAGACACTAACATTAGTGACCTACAGTTGGGTCTGATCCCTTTCAAGTACAAGGATCCGAGTTGCCCCACCATTAACTGCACTGTAGGACAAACTGAGGTTAGTCACGCACTTCTTGACTTAGGAGCGAGTATCAACCTACTTACATTCTCAGATCAACAACTCAGGTTGGGCGATCTTAGTCCAACTTGAGTCACAATCCAACTGGCTGACTGTTTCGTGAAAGTTCTAAAGGAAAAAATTAATGATGTCCTTATCCGGGTTGGGGAGTTTATCTACCCAGTTGATTGTATAGGTCTTGAGATACAACCTGTGTCCAATCGAAGGGCTCAAACTCCTGTTATCCTAGGGCGCCTATTCCTAGCTACTGCCAATGTTATTATTAATTGTAAGAATGGGCCTATGAGATTAACCTTTAGGACATGACTAGAGAAGTCAATGTCTTCAACCTAGAAAAACAACCTCGTAAGATAAGAGACCAAACATTTGAGGTAAACTTTGTTGAAAACAATTGTGATGAAGAAAGTAAAGGTATAGAGAATGAATCTATGTTTCTTGATGAATTATTTAAGAATGAATGCGATTATCTAATGATAAGGCATATGTCGGAGATCCTAATTTTAGAGTCCCCTTTAAAAAAAAAGAAATTTGATTTGAATATCTTCACTTTCGCTAAGCCAATTAATGATATATCGCATGAGAATATAATTTAAGAACCTCCAATTGACCTACTCTTTGAAAACCTCTTCGAAGAAGAACTCATGTGTTTGATGAACCGACTAAGGATATTTTGGTTAAATACACACCTCTAGGGGAAAGTGTTGACCTAAGGTTTGAGGAGATGTATGAAACTGAGTTAGAATTCCTAGGTATTCTAAGTGAGAAAGTTCCAACTGAGAAGTGTGATGGTGATCAATTTTTGAATAATGAATGTAGAAACATGAGGAAGAAAACCTAAAGAAGGTGAGAATGGGGAGAAAGAGAGCTAAAATGATAAAAAAAATTGGCCCCCCACTATGCCCTATAAAGAGAACCCATTGGAATGATGGGAAGAGAGCTAGAGAGATGAGACTAAAAAGATCTAGGTGTGGGAGAAACATGATGTTGTACATATTTTTGTATAATATATGCACCTTTTTTACATTCCATTTCATGCATCTATACATTTCTTTCATACATTGGGGACAATGCATGAGATAAGTGTGGGGGAGGGCTCTAATATGACTAATATAATTAAAAAAATAAAAATATATGTGTGTGTGTGTGTGTGTGTCTGTCAGTGTATATATATATATAACATTAGAATGGTGAGAAGAGAGCTAGAGAGATGAGACCGAAAAAGATCTAGGTGTGACAGAAACATGATGTTGTACATATTTTTGTATAATATATGCACCTCTTTTATATTCCATTTCGTGCACCTATAAATTTCTTTCATACATTGGGGATAATGTATGAGATAAGAGTGGGGAGGGCTCTAACATGACTAATATAACTACAAAAAAAAAGATATATATATATATATATATATATATATATATATATATGTATATATGTATATATGTATATGTATGTATGTATGTATGTATATGTATATGTATGTGTGTGTGTATAAACTTTTTGAAAGGGAAGAACAATATTTTAATGTATTTTTTTTAAGAAATTAAGTCAATTTTAACGAATAGAAAAATCATAATTAGGATTTCTTATACTTCGTCAAAATAAGATGATTTGTTTGATTTTTAGGGTTAGGAAGAAAATTAATGAAAATAATGCAGTGTTGATCTTTATCTTGAAAAAATATGCACACCTTACACACTTACACACTTAGGGTTCAAAAATAAAGACTCTTATAACTTATATATATATATGTATATCTTTGAAAAATAAATAAATCTAATTATTGATTAGCTGGGTACTTTGGCCTAAGAAAGCCTTGGTATTTATGCAAAAGATAATTAGATAAGTTTAAAAAAAATATATATATAAATCTTCTGATTAAGCTGGGTATTTGTGCCTCATGAAGCATAAGTATTCACGCCTAAAAGAGGTACATTTTATAAATAAAAACCCTTAGTTTTGTGGCCTTGTCTGCTCGAGTGTTTAAGTCTTTAGGGGTGTTTTCTCACCTGGTACCCTAAGACTGTCCAGTTTGGGTGTCACCGACTAAAGGCTCGTTACATGGGCAGATTAGAAAGCCTAATGGAATTGAGGAATAAATACTATCAAAAATAAATATAAATAAGGCATAGGAGTTAATGTTAAAGAACCCTTAGTCAACTTCACGGTCACGATGGTGCATATGACTCAGGGTAAAGTAATAGATTAGATGAGAAATACAATTTGACTCCTTACTTTGATTGATGACATATTTTTGAATAGAGACTAAGTTTAGGAATGAAAAGTTTGATATTCCTATAACTTATAGATTACCTGAAATCTTACAAATATACTTCAAATATTTTCTCTTTTCAAAATGCTTTTCGAAAATACTAACATTTTTTCTCTTTCTTTATGGATTTTGTGGGTGCAATCCATTGAAAACCCTCACGAGACAAAACTCGTCCTCTAGGGGTAACCTAGAGGTTTAACGGCTTATTGCACATGCTCAGTGCAATCGAATGACCTGCGAAGGTGGTCTAATAATTGATTAGGATTAGTTTTGATGTTTTGCTCGAGGGCGAGCAAAAGATAAGTGTGGGGGTGTGAACGGTCACATATATTGTATATATATTGTTACATTATCATGTTTATTATCTAAATAAATCATATTAATAAGTCCTATTTTCTTTTATAAAATATAGGCTCATTGCTAAAGGATAAGAAAGAGAAACGAGCCCAAAAGCCCATCAAATTCTGATTTAATTTAGAATTAATTCGAAATCAGGAAATCAGGGCAGATCATGGCAAATCAAAAAAGTTGAAAACTAGTTAAAATGAATCTTCCCAAATCATGTGGTTAAAGCTAAAGAGCAAAGGCTGTTTCATTAAATTCTACCCACTGACTCGGTGGAGAGTGATAATGATCATTCCAATCTTGTTCATAATACTGGGGATTTGATATATACTGATTCGGTTAAGACCAATCAGGCATACATGGTTAGTTAAAGTTATGAAATGTCGGGTTAGTGTCATCCTAGTCAAAAGACGTCAGGGTAATGTATGAATGACTATATGCATTTGAATAATTGTAATTATAATTCTTATCACAAAGATGTCAAAAAATAAACAAACAAATAAATAAACAAAAAAAAGAAAAATCTAGCCTACGTTAGATGTGGATGACTCCTAACTGGTTAGACTATCTACAGATGTATGTTGCAGCAATTTAATCACAAATTAATCGGTCAGGTAGGAGCAACACTAGTGGGAGGTATCTGTGCCAAAGCAACGGGCCTAATTATGTCAAACCACTATTCTTCGAGGTTTCGCCTCTCAATCCCCAACCTTTGACACCAATTTGACTTGAGTTAAATTTTAACAACTTTCCCCATAGGTCAATCTTCTATTGAGCCCGAGATGTCCCTAGGGCCAGCATCTACTCAATTTTAAGTTAAGATGGGTTAGTGAGTATAAAGATGATTTTCGGGCTAAGAAATGGTAATGAATTCCCCATCTTATCTTGTTTATAGGATAAGCCCTTAATCATTTTAGTGCAAGTGTACAAGTATATAGAAAAAAGTAACACTCAAGTTGATTTAATCATGTAAGAATGCTTCCTATGCTACATGCAATGCACACATACCTTGGCTCCAGCACCCTTCCGCAGTAATGTAAATGTAAAAGTAATTGGGCACGTTCCCTAAATGCAAAGTCTAAATTGTTTTTAACATTAACAAGTAACAAGTTACTGTTGAATTTAAAGAAGTATATAGGGGTAAGTAAATTAAAAAAATAACAACTACAGAATGCTAACCTTGCAGTGTGGAAGCACCTGCAAGAAAACATTTTTTTTTTAGTCCTACTAAAACGAACGCGGCTTTTGTCGCGTTTTCGATCTTAGTAGTATTCTCCTATGTTCTGCTTTCTTGACCAGAGGCATAGGACAGCATGTTGTGAACTGCAGTAATTAGTTTTCAAAACTTAGCTCCTGCACACAAAAACAGAGAAAAAAATTAGCTGTTAAAAACTTAAAAAAATTACTTACCATCCCTCTCCAGCAACGATCCCAAAATTTGATCGAGTCTGACCTGTGCACAGAAAAGAGAAGTTTAGAAATGTAGATTAACAAGTGAAAGATTGCTCAATGCTACCACTATAGTAAGTGGCTATGCGGGTCATGATCCACAGGTAGGCCTGTCAATGGGTCGGGTCCAGACCCGGACCCGACCCGGACCCGACCCGATTAAGCGGGTATGGAAAGGGTTGCTCTGGATCCATATCTGTTTACCCGTATACCCGAGTATTAATTGGGATGAGTCTGATTTTACTTGAACCAGACCCGATTACCCATTTACCCATTTCAAAACATAAATATAAATAATACTAATAGAATTAAAACGCTCTCAAGACTCTATCAATAAATGATCCCTTTGTGCTTTAAATGTTGAAGACTGTTGGTTGATTAGTGGGTGATTCTATTGTTATGTTTTCCCAAATAAATTTAGGGGCCTTGCTTTAAATTTTTTGCTTTTTTTTAGAGTCTTTCATCGAAAATTTTCCCTCCACCTCTTGCACCTGGTTGTATTTCATCTTTTATTTATATTAAAACATGCTTTCTTTCTCTTTATAAAAACTTTTTCCCTCTCTTCATGTGTTTTTGTTACTGTATTTATTTATGTTTTTCTTTTGTTATGGGTCTGGGTAAACGGGTCTGGACCCGCGGGTACAGCGGGTCCGGGTATGGAAACCTACCTTCTGGACCCGCGGGTAAATGGGACAGGTATGGTACCCTCTTGGGTAAACGGGTCCGGGTATGATACCACCTGTACCGCCCCGAACCCGACTCACAAGGAGGGACTGCGATAGAAACGTTTTCAGTATTCTTTTAAGTTACTAAAACTGGTTAAAAATTCTTCTTTGTTTTTAAAAAGAAAAAAAAAAAGAACTAGGTTAAGTTAGAAAGAAAGTGAAAAAAAAGAAGATGGTTTTGAAATCATTTTAGGTTAAAGGAAGAACTATGTTAAAAAAGAAAGAATGGAAAATAAATAGAAGTATTGGCTTTAAAAATCGCGTTTCTAATCTAAGAATTGAAATGAAAGAAAGGAAGAAAACTTACCTATTTTGGATGAATGCTTAGCTTGAACTGTTTAAGAATATTTACCTCAGAATAAATATATTGCAGAACTAGAGAAGAAATAAAACATCGATATACTAGATTAGTATGATGAAGAAGAGGTTAAATATTATATTGATTATCACTCTCAATACAAATTTGTCAAAAGAAAATTACACTCAGTATCACTCTAAATACAATTCTTCTTCTCTTTCTCTCATAAAACTCTCTCTAACTAAGCTATAAATAAATATAAAATTACATTAAAAACTTAAACTAAATTATAACAAAAAGCTAGGCTAAGATCTCTCTTTGCAATGTGATGCCCGTTTGCCTTTAGAAATCGAGGTATTTAAAGCCAAAATTGGATAAGGGAGAACTTATGAAGATAAGGGCAAAGTCTCTTACCCAATAAAAAAGATCTTCTGATAAAGTTGGAGATAAAATTTGAGATAAATTTTTATTTTATCCTTTAACCTTAAGTTAGATTGTATTTTATCTCTCTGAATGTTCTGAATATACATCTCAATCTTTTAGATATCCATGTGCATATTGATAGGGTTGTTTTTGGGCCTCTGGATTTGCCTCTATCTCCTTTATTTCTTCAAGCTAACGAAAATAGTTCTTTTAAATATAATTTTGACTGTATTTATTTGACTTTATCTTCAGTTAACTAAATTGATCTAATTAAATCAGAACTTAATTGGCTTTTACTTCTCTACCTTTATTAAGACAAACTTACAAAATAAGACATTAAGACAAGAAATTAGCAGGATTTATTATAAGATAAATGTGGGAATGTAATAAAAATAATGTAAAATACATGTACAATCAAGGTGTTTAGAACGTGAGAAATACCATGGCAATGCAACCGTACTGGGATCCGGATATCCTGTTGCTGATCTGTGTTCAACGAGAGATGGAGATTAGAAAGCACTCGGGGTCTTCTCCTCAGAGTCGCGCGGTGTCTCAGGATTGGGCCCAAGACTCTCTCTTCCCAGGATTGCATTTGAGTCGATTGGCGTGTTGGGTGTGTTGACTGCTTGCGGTACCTTTGAGGCGGTGAGACATCTGTCTCAATCTCTGAGGTTGACTAGAGCTTGACTTTTACAAATAGTAACAAAGGGTAGTAAACCGCTAAAATTTTAAAACAAGAGGGTATTTAAGTGCATAGAAAAACAATAAAGTATTGAAATGCAAAGTTAATGAAACTTTGAGGTATTTTGGTGCAATTTAACCCAAAAAAAAGTATCTAAGTACAAATAAAAAATAATGAGGCATTTAAACGCAAAATTAATGAAACTTTGAAGTATTTGGAGTAATTTAGCCTTCATTAATAAACAAGAAGATGGAAATCTAAGTACTTTGGAGTAATGTAGTTAAAAATCTAGTTAGTTTTAACTAAAATTGTTCACGAATAATGGCTTAACTCACACCTATTATAATTAGGAATAATGCATCTAGATAATATCTTCAAAATTAATTCTTTAAGAGAAATTGACAATATTCATAAATAATAGACTTTACAAATACTAAGTATTAATTAACACCTTTAGTCAGGTTGGATTACCATAATATAGTATGAAAGAGTTGAAAACAATTCTATTATAAGTTAATTTCTTTTATGTTAGAAGATTCCGATTTGAAGTCTAAATCTTTGTGAATTTGTTGATTTAAAATTGCTCAAAAGAAATTTAAGAAATAGTAGGAATTACATTACAATTCACGATCGGAATCTGTGACATACTAGGATTTATATTTTGAGCTATTGGAGGTTGTAGTACTCGATCCCATCCTATATAAACCCCCCCAAACTCTTTTTTCTTTTGAAGTTAAAAAGCAGGCTCTCACTCTCTCACAAATCATCAAGAACCTACCTCTAACTATGGGCTTCATCGTCGACGAAGATGACTTGGATAAAGTCTTCGATGTCACCAATAATGCTTTGAGCACCACGTTATATATCCTACATGAAATCTTCATTCTCATAGCTGTTCTCGCCTTTGCCATCTTCGCTCTCAACATCATCGCTTTAGTTTTCTACTACTTCATCAAATTTACGGTGTACTTTACGCGTTTCTTCTTCAAAGACACTATTGGTTTCATCCTTCGCGGCCCATTGAGCTTCCTGCACTGGTTTTTCGTGGATTTTTTCGGTGGCAAGGTAATCATTGGGTTGCAGTGGGCTCGAAATAAATTGAAAAAGGTCCCGAAGAAGTTTGAGTGTAGAGAGAGGAACCGTAGTTATGATGGCAAGTGTAATAGCTGCTTTGAAGAGTTCAGAAACGGCGAGCTCTGCAGGGTGAAGCTGAGGTGCGGGCACCGGTTCCACCTGCGTTGCCTCGGCCAGTGGCTGGTGAAGGAAGAGAACTGCCCAACTTGCAGGGCACTTGACAGGCCCAATTTCATGGTGTGATTTTTTCTTGGAGAGTTTATGTACTGTTTCAGTCTATTAGATTTTATTTTCTCTGTTCTTTTTTTTTTTCCGTTTTAGATTGTAAGATTGGAGTGATAAAATTAAGAAATTGAATGAACATGCAAGTCTTTATTGTTGGTTTTATGATCTTTAATAATTTAGATGTGATTACTTAATTTCCAAATTCTAATTGCCTTTAGAATCTTTTTTCTTGTAAATTGGTGCAAGTAAACCACTCTTTTAAATTAGATGGCAATTGGTGCAATTAGAATGCATTTTAAGACCGCAACTATTTGTAGTTGTTTTCTTGGAAGTGGTTTGTGGAGTATTTGGATTGGTGTAAGGAAGTGTGTACCTCTTACTCCCCCGTGCCCTGCTATTTAAATTTTTGGTTACTCTAGTGATTGAAACCAAAGCAATTAAATAATTATAAATTAAGCGGTTTATAATTTTGGTTACTCTAGTGATTGAAACCAAAGTAATTAAATAATTATAAATTAAGCGGTTTAAAATTTTGATTACTCTAGTGATTGAAACCAAAGCAATTAAATAATTCTAAATTAAGGAAACAGAATACTTTGTTTTTTTTGCGCCAAAAATCCAATGGAAAATCAAACTAGAGGCATGGTTCGGTGCTCACAACAACAAAAACGTAAATTACCAATTTGTTCTATGGTAACATTACCTTACTTATCATAATAAATACTTTTCAAACTCACATGTGGGTTTACTCATGATATACTCAACATTTAAAGTAATTGGGACCTACATACCACCCGGTACTAGTGACATACTAGAGGTCCACATGCTTTAGTATTGGACATGTAAGGCCCCATGTGGTTTGAAAATTTTTTTTTCCTTAAATTATAGGGGTAGTTATTTGATTGTTCATAGACAATAAATATAACATTATGAATAACTCTATTGTGATTATATAAAAGAATTATGACAATCTTAATATATATTTTTTGTGTCTCCAGCAGAGAGGCACTCACTGTTGGAGTATCCAATTGATGAAAGTTAATAGACAAATTCTATCAAATCGCTGTCTTGCTTATTTAACTTCTAACACAAAAAGACGAATTTTTGCTTTTGGGAAAATTATACAAAAATACCCCAACTAATAGGGCATTTTCAAAAATATATCACCAATTATTTTTCATTACAACTTGATATTCTAAATTTTATGAGCAAATATATTAATATCCTTTGTCACAGATCAGTTAATTCTGTACATCACATTATTTGCTTGTGATATATATTGGACATTTGCCTCTAGTCTCTCTTCTTATTTCTACTTCTCACCCTTTTCAAACCAACACCCACCACCACCAGGACACCACTCGCCCCCTAACATCTCCATCCCCTCTCTCTCTCTCTCTCTCTCTCTCTCTCTCTTCTCTCTCTCTCTCTCACACACACACACACAAATAGAAACAATTTCAAACATTGAGAAATTTGAGAAATTTAACACACACACACACACACACACACACACAGAGAGAGAGAGAGAGAGAGAGAGAGAGAGAGAGAGAGGATATTGCACTAGCACGAGAAAGCCGACAGCGAGCTGAGTGAAGGACAAAGTATCGGGGAAGGACCAAAGAGAAAAAAGCTTGATGAATTCTCATTTAGCCAAAATAAAAGAGAAAACATGGAGAGGTCATTGGAAATAGCTTTCTAGTTTGTAGAAATTTGACAGCCCAAGTGAGAGGAGAAAGAAACACTAAGGGCCTGTTTGGTTAAGGGTGGAAGTGAGGAAGTGAAGAATTGAGGAAGTAGTAATAATTCCCTTTGGAACTTGGAATTGGTTAGTAAGTTTTTCGGTGTTTGGATGTTGTTGGGAAGTGTGATTTGAAAAATATTTTATTTTTTCCGGTGTTTGGATGGTAATATGAAAGTGGAAGTGAAAAAGTTGACCACAAAGTTGACCGTAAAATAATATTAAAATAAAAATTAATTAAGAAAAATAAAAAATAGACTGTAATTAGAATGCAAGTGAGATTTACATGATCAAAAAATTAACTGTTTTGTGCTACAATTTATTACAAATGTGATTTACATGACCACAAAATTAACTATAGCACTCTGGAAGTGAGGAAATGTTTGTGTAAAAGAGAGAAGATAAAAGGAAAAGATATTTTCTTATTTTCCTTTTTCGGTATTTGGATAGGTAGGGAAGTGAGCAATTATACTTCCTTATTTCCTTACTTCCGCTCACTTCCTTGCAACCAAACAGCCCCTAAACTGAAAAGAAAATTAAGGCATGAAAGTGAGCAAACCCCTTTAGTAGCTGTAAATGATTGAGTGATCTAAATGGATCAATTTAAAGCCCATCTTGGGACGTATCTTGGTTTATATGTAGCATGCATGCATGATCAGTTCAAAAGTGTGATCCAGTTGCTATAGAACATAATTAGGGAATTGTTACTAGAACTTCACTTCTTAAGTTTATTCTCTTCTCTTTGAGGAGAAGGAAGAGAGGGAAAGAGATGTGTCAAGGAGGCATTGAAGGCCAAGGACAACGAAAACAGAAGAAGTCCCTCGCGCGGCATTCAGCTTGCCGGTAGCGCATGGGGATGACATAGACTGAAAATAATGTATTGGAGGAGGTGGAGGTGGCTGAGGAGGGAAGAGGCAGAGGAGTGGCGGTGGAGGGGTGGAGGCCGGTCAAACGAAAAAGGCGAGGACAGGGTGGTGGCTAGAGGCAGCAGAGGTGGTAAGGACAGAGGAGATGGGAGTTGGAAAAGTTGAAAGGATATTTTTGTAACTGCACGAGCTCCGTGAACGAGTTGAAATAAAAAGGTTAGAGTCGATATCATCGTGTACAAAAATTATTTGTGGGTATTTTTTAAAACTCTCCCATAGTTGTTGGTATTTTGATATAATTTTCCCTTTTGGTATGGGAATGAAAACATGATATGCTCTGATTCTAGCCATTGATTCAAATTCCACGGTTGAGATTTCTTCTTTTTTTCTTTTCAGATGGAAACAATAAAATTATTTTAATTTTATTAATAATACTACTACAACTCATAGTACAATTAGATAAGAATTTGTAAGATACTAGGATTAAAGAATCATGGTCTATGAAATATACTAGGACTAATATATAGTACAGTACTTTGGTACTTTAATTTTTCTCTAATAGATACAAACTCATACATATGCAGATCCTTCATCTCTTCAATCCCTCAGGACCTGTGTTCTTTTTTTAAATTCTTTATTTTTTCAATTCTCAATATGGGTTTCATTGTGGACTTGCGTGATCTAGATGAAGTCCTAGAACTCGTCTGGACCGTCTTGAGCTCTCCTTCTTCATTCTGATGGAAGTTTTCATCGTTATAGCCTCACGGCCTTCGACATCTTAGTCTTCAGCCTCGTCGCTCTGACTTTCTTTTACTTCATTAAGTACTCGATATATTTTATGCATTTCTATTGGGTATATAACAGAATTTTTAAATTTTAAATCTTAAATCATGCAACAAATTAAAACATAAATTTTAATCAAATTAATTACATGTTCTAGCATGCAACTAACACAAGGTAATTAAAAGAAAAGTTAAAATTGCTGGCCTGGGGGTGACAGTCGGACAAAAGCACTGGCATAAAAGATAGATGGCGGCTCCTCGTCCGGACTTTAAAATGACCTCCTCTTCTAGCGTTAAAACCCTGAAAGATTACCAGCACCCAGCTCCGGACAATGAGTTAGGCCTCTGCTCAGATAGAAATTTGCTGCCCGTATGTAAAATAAATGCTCCAAAAATTACCAAGAAAATCGAAGCAGAATTTACAATAAAAAAATATGGAGGAGAGAGACAGAGAATGTTATAAGTTTTTTGTAGGGAACAGACTGAACTGCGAGAAGCTATTTATAGATTCTCAGAGTTCATCTGTTGTAACGGCCCACTCTAAATTTGCACACGATCATGCAGTTCGCTAACCTATCTGGAGAGTGGGTCAACGCCGAACAGAAAATCCCGAAAAATCAAAACAGAATTTTAAATAAAAATTAAAATAGAAAAATTGAAAAAAGTTTCAGGTTCAAGAGCCCCCTGAATCGAATTTGTGTCCACAGGTCGTGGGCGCGCGCTAACCGAACCCAACCCGGCCTGGTCTGGTTCGGTTCGGCGTGTCTGCGCGCGTGTGGGGATGTAGCCCATGCCTCAACACTTATAACAATAGCCCATGACTCAACACTTATAACAATAGGCATGGGCCGGCGCCGTATATGCACGAGGAAAATACCTCACGTAAACACGCTAAGCCAAAAGTAACCTGAACAAGCTGTAAATCTAAATCATAATAAATAAACAGTCACTGTAATATCATATATAAGCATCTACATATGATATCATATAAAAAAACTGAAATAAAGACTGAATCTGATATATATCGAGAATCAATAAATAACAGGAAGACAAGAGAGATAAGAATACCAGAATCAAAAAAAGAGAGACTCTAGCTCCTATGGAAAGCATATGAGCTCATCGAACACCTGAACAAGAGCATAAAACATCCAGTATCTGGACGTGTAAATCCAGGGTCGTCAGAAGCGACCTAATGAGTGTGTGTGTAAAGAGAAAGGTGCTCGTGCATAATAATAATATAAGCAATAACAACATGATAAACTGAAATAAAAGGTAACAGAATAATTAATATTATGAACAAAGTTATGAACGATATATAACTGATATCATAACAAAAGGAAACAATTAATGTCAAGATTTATGACCTAGCATATGCTACTAGTCTGGTATACAATCCGGTCATGTGTACAATCATAATCTATCATAACTTATATGAGTTCAGTCAGGTGAGTACAGTCCATTATAGTACACATATATGTACAATTAGGTGATTACGGTCAATTACAATACACTATAAATAGTTCATTATTATTCATTATGTCAGTGAACACCAATTGTCACCTATAATAGACGCATCCCATACTACACCTACTACACGTGTCAGTCAGGGTCCTAAGTTTTGAAAACTGATTGGCTGGAGACATTGTCCATGCTTTAGGTGGGTTCCGTACATACCTGGAACCATGACCCAATCACTTGGCGCTGAACCAGGTCCTACCGCTAGGTAGTCAATAACAATAACAATAATAATATGAACAATACAGGATGTTAGTCATCCCCCGAAATCCTGCAGTGGAACTGTAAATCGGCTGCGTAACTTGTATCCTAGTTCTACCCAAAATACAGATGCTGTCTCCTCCATCAGTTTTTTCAATCCCAGTGTAAGTTGTGAAATCACCTAGGAGGGGTGAATAGGTGATGGCTATACTAAGTGACAAATAATGCGGATTTAAAAATTATTTAACAATAAGCAACAATTATAAAAGACTTGCAAGAATATAGACAAGTAATAGAGCAAGTAAAGGAGAGAGTGAGTTTAGAGATAGGTGGACAATCGCAAACACAATAATATGTTTCGAGGTTCGAGTCACTGCTCTACGTCCCTGCCTTCAACACGATGACGGATTTCCACTATTCTTGATCCCACCGGATCGTCGTTACAAGTTCTCACTAGAACTCCTTGGACACACTTGTCCACTCTCGCGGTACCGCAACACCAACTAGGAGCACACTAGCTCGCTTGAGGCCGATGCCTCTACAACTTCTCAATATGAAGTAAAAGGTGATCAACACTTGACCACAAATAATGGCTCACTTGCACAACCCTACAACCAAGATGAGGAGATGATAATTTTAGGATTGTGTAGTGCACAAATCTAGAAGAGAAGTAGAGGAAGGCTTCAAGCTAAAAATGATTGGAAATTTGGCTCAATGAAAGCTATTTGCTAAAAGGCTAAACTTTTGAAAAACTTGTAAATCTTTTGTAAATCTTGTTATGAAACTTGTGTATTAAGTTGTAGAACACTCCCTCTATTTATAGGGAATGAAAACTGGGTTACAAAGGTCAAGAGAGTCGTTAGGGGGAAACCCAACACAAAACAAGTCAGAAAAAAATAGCTGTTGGAAACTGTCAGAAATTTCTGACTGCTGTCGGTCGACCGGCCGGTCGACCGCCAACGGTCGGATATCCGACCGTTGGGACACCGGTCGACCGGGTCGGTCGACCGAAGTCCAAACACAGAGAAAGTTTTCTCTGACGGTCGACCGGTCGGTCGACCGAGAAAAAACAGAGAGCACAGCTCTCTCTCTCTCGGTCGACCGAGGTGTACACATGCACAGTGGTGCATGTCGGTCGACCGCCCGGTCGACCGACAGAGCAATTCAGCTCTGCCAGCGGTCGACCGTGCGGTCGACCGGACTCAGGCCAAAAACAGGTTTTGTAAAGGAATTTTTGAAGATAAAATTTTTGATAAAAATTCTTTGGATAGGTATATACAAAATAGAGTTCTAGGACTTATAAGGACCAGGGTGTGATCATAGATCAACACCAAAATGATTTGAACTATATTTTGATAAAAATCCTTTTTCTAAACAAAAACGGTTTTTTCAAAACGATTTTTTCAAACTTTGTTTTTCCGAAACTTGGTTAGAAATATTGTAATAAAAATTTGTTTTTAAGCATGAAGCAATACCAAATGTGTGTGCGTGACAATCCCAAAGTTATCTACCTCTATCATCTCGGTTTTGACAAAATAGACTATAAATCCTAACTAAAATAGAAAATACAAATCTTGTATAGTCTTCAATCTTGTTTGATCCTGGAGCTCTCCTATTGTGCTGGGCTCTGGGATCCAAATCTTTGCGGCTTCCAATTATGTTAGTCTTGTGTTGGAGCCGTCAACCAAACTATGATTTTTACCTGAAACTCATTTAAACAAACTTTATTAAAACATAACTATATATGATTTGTTATCATCAAAACTTCGGGCTAATGGTCTTTGGGCTAACAATCTCCCCCTTTTTGATGATGACAAAACATATAGAGTTATTACAAATTTTGGGTGGAGACTTCAAGTGAAGCTCCCCCTTAACACATGCATATAAAATAATATGATAAAGAGATACATATGCATAACACAGGCATATATATATATATATATATATATATATATATATATATATATATATATATATATATATATATATATATATATATAGGATATGAAAATGATACATATGCCAACCATCTATGCATACCAAAGATACAGAAATAAGAGTGTATGCATACATGGTTACCTCTATCCATCCAGAAATTCCTCCATCCTCCAAAATAGATGATTGGGTCAATAAAAACATACACATAATATACAACCAATCATGTATGCCACATGGAGATAAGGAAACATAAATGCCATAATATAGAAAAATAGCGTTCATACAAATAGGAGGTTCATGCTAACCTCAAAACCATAACACATGTCCACATGTCTACAAACACAAAATCAAACACAAAATATGTCCAAATACATGTAGAAACATAACAACCCAAAACAACACAAATAACAAAATAACTGCCCAAATATCTCTCCCCTTTTTGACATCATCAAAAGGGGTCACTCCTCATCAGACTCAGAATCCTGTGCAATAGATTGCTCTGGAGGAGCAGAAGGAGTAGCAGAAGGAGCCTGGCGGGAAATGGAGGGCCGGTAGCAGGAAGTGGCCTAGCATGAGCAGTTGGAATAGGAACCGACCAATCATGCTGCTGGTAGATGCCGCCGAGATATGTCTCCAAATAGCGTATGGAATCACAGATGTTGCTGAGATCATGATCCAAGCGCTACTCCATCCGCTGATAATGAGCGGTCATCTCCTCAGAAATCTACTGGCGATGCGCCACCATCTCAGCAGAAATCCGCTCGAGGTGCTCCCGAAGCTGAGTAGAGAAAGCAAGATAGGGATCGGAGGGAGTAGAAGAGCTAGAGGAGGATCCAGGGACATGGATAACAGGGATGATAGGCTGCGGCTGAGGAGCAGGAGGACGCTCCCTAATACGCATCCTCTTGATAAGGGTACTGTTTATGTCAACAGACGATTCAACCGACTGTTCAGTGAAAAGATTAAAGTTTAGTTGCTTCAACAGATGGGTAATCATCATCCCAAAAGGCAAGTGCCGGTTTGGGATAAGAAGATGATCCGAAACCATGTAGCTGATGTTGAGTTTGGGGATGTTGATTCTAATGCCTCGCAGAAGGTAATAGATGATAAGTGGAACTGATCTCCTAGCATGACTATACTCTCCTGATTTAGGCAGGATGTTATAGAAAACGATCTTTGCTAGGACTTGGGCGGTGAGAGTGTAGTACTTCACCTCCTCATTCCTAACTAGACTGGGGTTATCATCCCCATGAAGCAAAGTGGAGGCGGTCTGGGTAGACTCACAGTCAGGATAAATAAAGTCATGTAAATCAAGATTATAAATGTCTTCCCCCTCACAGGAGAGGTGAAGGTGATGAGCAAACTCCTGAAGAGAGATGTCAATGTCTCTGCCCAAAACTCTAGATCTAATATGATTGGATTCAAATGTGAGATTAGAGTAAAAATAATAGATTAGGAAAGGATATACGGGTTCCCTAATGGAGACAAAATATTTCAAGGAACTAGTCCTCAAAATAGAAGCTAGGTTTAAATGTTCAAAGTCATTCAACACAACAGATCTCCCAGAGTTAACAGTTTTAGGGGAAATAACTATGTATCTATATGAAGCATTTGGGGAAACAAAAGGGGATGAGTGAGATGAGGATTTCCCCTTCTCAGATCTGGTCCTTTTTGACATGGTGGAAGTTTAATCAAGGTTAAGGCTAGATCTAAGCAAAAGATATGAGATTGAAGCAAAGAAAATTTAAGGATCTAGATATGGAATTAAAGCAAAGGATATGGAAGATTATACCTTGAAATCAAGAGAAATCCACAGGTAAAATCTTAGATCTGAAGCCTGAAACCCTGAATCCCAAATTTTTTGAATTTATTTGGGGTTTTAGAGAGTGAGAGAGGGTGTAGATCTATTTTAGGGTTGATAGAGAGTGAGAGAGAAGGAGAGGAGGAGGTTTAGAATAAGGGATATAGAGTTAGGGCATTATATAGATGCGGGTAAAATCACAGAAACCCGTCGCCCGGTCGACCAGCGGAACCTGAGACCAAAGTCTCTTTCAGTCGGTCGACCGCCCGGTCGACCGGCTACGGGCAAAATTTTCCAGGCTATATCGATCGACTGGGTCGGTCGACCGAGCCTATGCCAGGCCAATCCGGTCGACCGGCCGGTCGACCGTATACACTGAAAAATTGAAAGCACAACAGTTTTTAAAAGAGGGTTATTAATCCAATTTTCTTTTAACCCAAAAATTATGTCTATATTGTAAAATCATAAAAATGATGTAGAAACAATTTAAATCTTCCTTGGCATGAAAAACAAAAAAAATATATTTATTTATTAATTAATATTTATTTTTATTTATTAATAAAGCAATAAAAAAGAGATGTTGAAGCCGAATACCCCATTAAGGGTTCTGAACTTCTCCTCGACATTCCTCTAGATAAGAGTTGAGGCACGCAATTGCCATCTCTATTTTTTTGCTTTAATTCGATTAAATAAATTTTAATTTTGACAAAATCATATAAAACATCAAGTTAACAAAATCTTGATATATGGACAAATATCATATGGCAAAGAATCATGAATATATACTCAAACATGGCAAAGGTATAAACAAATAGAAATACAAGTTTACAAATGGCACAATATCACAAAAATGTAACTAGCAATCCTATGCATAAAAAAAAAATTTTGTAGAGAAATTACCAAACCATAGGTATTCTCTAAAAATGGGTGTCTCTATGATAGTGATGCAAGTGACAATGTGTTCGTTGAGCATTGATACATCCACCACCCGGGCACCATCTCCCCCTAAGTCTTGGAGGAGGACGACCCACCTGCATCAAATAAGTTTGGTGCGTCTTTTGGTACCCAAATCTTTTTGGGTCATTTAGGGTTAGTGTTACCTCGAACCCAAACATTCTTATGTAATAAATTTAGTTTAGCATAACAAAACTTTTTAAAATGGCCTTTAGGCCACAATGAGCACAAGTATAAATTCTACCATACATAAAAGCATGTTTGTGTGAGTGTGCATGCTTGTGTGTGTTTGATGCATGGAGATGAGTATGTTTCCCTTGGGATTTTCCTTTAGGAAACATGGATGCAAATTTTGTCATGTTAAAAGCACATTTCTTTAAAGTTGTATCCAAAACTTCAATACATTTTTGGATATCTAAAAATTTGTTTTTATTGCAAGTAGAAATAGGGCTTTTTTCCTTTATAAGATGTTTTGTATTTTTCAAAATCCTTTTTCATTTTCTCAAAAGAATTTGATAATTCATTTTTCTCTTTTAAAACAAGTTCAAATTTATTCTTTAGAGAGTCATTTTCCTTTTTCAATTTTTTATTTTGAGATTGAGAAATTTCATACCCATGTTGTAATTCTTCAAAAAAGTGTGCAAGTTCATCCATAGTTAAAGTCTTCATCATCTAGAGAGTTTTCTAGACATACCTTGGTAGCATCCTCGTCATGTGCCATGAAGCACATGTGAGCGGCGTCGATCTCCTCTTCGGATTCCGACTCCGAGTCATCCCACGTGGCCACCATCGCCTTTTTCTTCTTTTGCCCATTCTTGGAGGTAGTAGCTTGTAGAGCGGGGCAATCGGCAATTAGATATCCCGTCATTTTGCAATGAAAACAAGGACCCGGTTCCTCTCTCTTCTTTTCAAATCTTCCTTGAGGTTTCCCTCTTCGGAAGTTACTTTGTCTACCCCTTTTATAGAATATTTTGCCCACCTTCCTTATGAGCATGGTAAAGTCTTCATCGTAGTCTTCCGATGAATCCTCTTCATCATGGGTGGATGGAACGGCCTTGAAAGCAAGGGCTTTCTTCTTTGGTGCCTCCCTTTCTTCTCTAACTTTCATTCCATCTCATGGGTTTTGAGATTGCCGATGAAACCGGAGAAGTCCATCTCCTCCCTATCATTTAGCTCTTTGAGGGTGGTAGCCTTGACTTCCCAAGACTTGGGAAGAGCTCTAATGACCTTCCGGATCTTTTGGTCATTGTCGATATTGTCACCTAAAGAAGATAGAGTATTAGTGATCTTTGTAAAACGGGTGAGCATATCATCTATGCATTCATTTTCATGCATATAAAAATTCTCATATTGAGAACGGAGCAAGTCAATTTTAGATCTCTTGACTTGAGACGTTCCCTCATGAGTAACAATGAGAACATTCCAAACTTCAAAAGCAGATTTACAGTTAATGATGCGTGAAAGATCATCTTTATTTAAAGCTTGGGTGAGTGCTTATTGGGCTCAGCATTGGCTTCATAGTCCTTAGTGGTGTCTTCGGACCATGTTTTCTCATCAGCGAGAGGTTCACTAAATTCTTTGGTGATGGACCTAGCAACTCTAACTCCAAGGGATTTTAGGAAAAGGTTCATTTTGACCTTCCAAGTAGGAAAGTTCAATCCATCAAATTTAGGTGGGGACTTGATCAAATTTAGGTGGGGACTTGATGCTAGAAAAATCAACAGATGCCATGAATACAAGTATAATGCACAAAAAAAAATGCAACAAATAGATATAGCTAAAAGTGAGGATCTCCCTAAGGTGGTTAAACCAAATGCTAGGGTTAGGCTCTGATACCAATTGAAATCACCTAGAAGGGGGTGAATAGGTGATGGCTATACTAAGTGACAAATAATGCGGATTTAAAAACTATTTAACAATAAGCAACAATTATAAAAGACTTGTAGAGCAAGTAAAGGAGAGAGTGAGTTTAGAGATAGGTGGACAATCGCAAACACAATGATATATTTTGAGGTTCGAGCCACTGCTCTACGTCCCCGCCTTCAACACGATGAAGAATTTTCACTATTCTTGATCCCACCGGATCGTCATTACAAGTTCTCACTAGAACTCTTTGGACACACTTGTCCTCTCTCGCGGTGCCGCAACACCAACTAGAAGCACGCTAGCTCTCTTGAGGCCGATGCCTCTACAACTTCTCAATATGAAGTAAAAGGTGATCAACACTTGACCACAAACAATGGCTCACTTGCATAACCCTCCAACCAAGATGAGGAGATGATAATTTTGAGATTGTGTAGTGTAAAAATCTAGAAGAGAAGTAGAGGAAGGCTTCAAGCTAAAAATGATTGGAAATTTGACTCAATGAAAGCTATTTGCTAAAAGACTAAACTTTTGAAAAACTTGTAAATCTTTTGTAAATCTTGTTATGAAACTTGTGTATTTAAGTTGTAGAACACTCCCTCTATTTATAGAGGATGAAAACTGGGTTACAAAGGTCAAGAGAGTCGTTGGGGGGAAACCCAACACAAACAAGTCAGAAAAAAAATAGCTGTTGGAAACTGTCAGAAATTTCTGACTGCTGTCGGTCGACCGGCCGGTCGACCGCCAACGGTCGGATTTCTGACCGTTGGGACACCGATCGACCGGGACGGTCGACCGAAGTCCAAACACAGAGAAAGTTTTCTCTGACGGTCGACCGGTCGGTCGACTGAGAAAAAACAGAGAGCACAACTCTCTCTCTTGGTTGACCGGTCGGTCGATCGAGGCGTACACATGCACAGTGGTGCATGTCGGTCGGCCGCCCGGTCGGCCGACAGAGCAATTCAGCTTTGCCAGCGGTCGACCGGACTCAGGCCAAAAACAGGTTTTGTAAAGGAATTTTTGAAGATAGAATTTTTGATAAAAATTCTTTGGATAGGTATATACAAAATAGAGTTCTAGGACTTATAAGGACCAGGGTGTGATCATAGATCAACACCAAAATGATTTGAACTATATTTTGATAAAAATCCTTTTTCTAAACAAAAACAGTTTTTCCAAAAACTTGTTTTTCCAAAACGATTTTTCCAAACTTTGTTTTTTCGAAACTTGGTTAGAAATATTGTAATAAAAATTTGTTTTTAAGCATGAAGCAATACCAAATGTGTGTGTGTGACAATCCCAAAGTTATCTACCTCTATCATCTCGGTTTTGACAAAATAGACTATAAATCCTAACTAAAATAGAAAATACAAATCTTGTATAGTCTTCAATCTGTTTGATCCTAGAGCTCTTCTATTGTGCTGGGCTCTGGGATCCAAATCTTTGCGGCTTCCAAATGTGTGAGTCTTGTGTTGGAGCCGTCAACCAAACTATAATTTTTACCTGAAACTCAGTTAAACAAACTTTATTAAAACATAACTATATATGATTTGTTATCATCAAAACTTCGGGCTAATGGCCTTTGGGCCAACTAGTTGTTCATTATTATTTAATTCATTCAAAACACTTAGGATTATGTCACTTAGAATATCGGGACGAGACAGTGGCACTAACGGTACAGTATAACAGTCAATAGTAATCATATATACGGTGAACAATATCAATAACAGTGAACGGTAAAAGTAACCGTGTATACGATGAACAATAGGATTGTACATGGTGTTACTGTCAAACAATACTGTCCCAGTAACTTTTAGTAATATGAATAATGCTAGTAATAGTCCTGATACTGCTCAATAGACAGTCTCAACTAGAACTGATCAAAATCTCATCCATCTGTATTAAAGAGGTATCAGTAACTGATCCATCAACTCATAGTCTGAATAATAATCACTGTGAACGTCAAACATTGAATCCAAGTCCAAGTATCCAATACAGTAATCACCATCTTAATGAATCAGTAATCAGTCCTCTCATCGCTACCTATCTGTTCTAATCCTCTAAGCACTAATAACTGGGATCAAATAATAACTGTTATCAAACTCTGAGTATATATATTATCACCGTATCAATGAAATTTCTCTCACAATAATTCTATCTCTATAACTAGATAACAACAATAATTAAAAATTCATCACGAATAGTAGTCTACTGATATCCTCGAGATCGACTAAAACAGTAAATACCGAGATCACAAATAAAGAATTTCGTCCTCAAAAATCAGATTTATCTAACTGTAACCATGATCATGATTAAGGAGTGCAACATCTTCGATCAATATGACATCTATCATCTCTATACCAATATCCAACGTCGATAAGATCATCAGTACTCAATCAATATGATCAGGGTAAATTCGAAAGTCCTTGTTTCAAATAATCCAAAAGTCATCACTCTCATTTGAACTTTATTAAAGATCCAAAGAACAGAACATAATTCTCATATCAATTCCAACTCTAACTAATTCTATATACCAATTCAAACATTAAGAAATCAAATCTCTTAATATTGTCAGAAGTCAAAGAATTTAAATAAATTTAAATAAATTATTCTATCTAGATTAATATTGTCAGAAGTCAAAGAATTTAAATAAATTTAATACGTTTAAATACTTTCACTTTAATCTCAACTTCAACCAGAAAACCAAATATGGCATCTAAGTACAGATAATACTTATATACCTTAATTATTTAACAAAAAATAATTGGGAATTTAAGTACAGATAAAAAAAAATAATAAGGCATTTAAGCGCAAATTTAATGAAACTTCGAAGTATTTTAGTGTAATTTAGCCTTGATTAATAAACAAGAAGATGGATAACTTTTCATTAATAACTATTGGGAGCATGGAACCAAAATTGGAGAGACCCAGAAATCCAAAAACTTACACAGCTTGCGCTCTTGAACATTGAAGATCTCTAACTTTCTGACAAAATTATTAAGTTCTTTATTATGTTATAAACTTTTAGTTCTTAATTGATGTAATTAAAAATATAGTTATTATTAATTAAAATTGTTCACAAATAATGGCTTAACTCACACCTATTATAATTAGGAATAATGCGTCTAGATAATATCTTAAAAGTTAATTCTTTAAGAGAAATTGACAATATTCATTAAAACCTCTAGTCAAGGTTGGATTAGCATAATGTAGTATGAAAGAGCTAAAAATACATAATTCTATTAGAAGTTAATTTCTTTTTCCTTCACCATTTGCAGTCTAAATCTTTGTGATTTTTTTGATTTAAAATTGCTCAAAAAAAATTAAGAATATAATTAAAATATTTTACTCTTATAAAAAAATGAACTAGAATTTTAATTGTTTCCTTTTTGGTTAGCTCCAATATCTTGAAATTTATCAATCTTGATACTAAAATTAGCGAGCATATATGATTCATAAACATCTTCTACCTACATTAATATTCACACCTTTACTTTGATTTTTAAAATATATTGAGTTTTTACGAGATGTAGGAAACTTAAACAATATTGCAATTCTTTTGAAGTGAGATAAATTGTGTGATCATATCACAATGGTTTTGTGAAATTAAAGGGTCAAGGATTTTAGGTATTATCATATCTACACCACACATTTTTTTTACTGGTCATCTTGTTTTAGTGATCCTTCCTTTTTAATTATCTATGCTCTTATAAAAAGCACTAATTTGAATATTCCTAAAAGATTTCATCTTTCACTCTTGACCTTTTCGAATTACTTTTATTACATAATAAAATTTTGAAGATATAACTTTAAACCAAGACTATTTTGTTAAATGTGGATATTTTTTTAATGAGACATCATTTCCAATATATAATATTTTTATCAAGATAATTATTTTTAAAAATACATATGTATACTCTTTTGATTAGTTACGATTCCCTCTCTTTTTCACACGCGCATATTCTAAAATTTGTTTCTCCTTCTTATCTAAAATTACTCAAACAAAATATCTATCCATATTTTTATTTTTTCGTGTAGGATTAATACATTACAATTTACAGTCGGAATCCGTGACATACTAGGATTAATATTTTGAGCTATAGTAGTACTCGATCTCATCCTATATAAATTCCCCACTCTTTTTTCTTTTTGAGTTAAAAAGCAGACTCTAACTCTCTCTCAAATCATCAAGAACCAACCTCTAACACTATGCTTCATCGTCGACGAAGATGACTTGGATAAAGTCTTCGATGTCACCAATAAAGCTTTGAGCACCGCGTTATACATCCTACATGAAATCTTCATTCTCATAGCTGTTCTCGCCTTTGCCATCTTCGCTCTCAGCATCATCGCTTTAGTTTTCTTCTACTTCATCAAATTTACGGTGTACTTTACGCGTTTCTTATTCAAAGACACTATTGGTTTCATCCTTCGCGGCCCATTGAGCTTCCTGCGCTGGTTTTTCGTGGATTTTGTCGGTGGCAAGGTAATCATCGGGTTGCAGTGGGCTCGAAATAAATTGAAGAAGGTCCCGAAGAAGTTTGAGTGTAGAGAGAGGAACCGTAGTTATGATGGCAAGTGTAATAGCTGCTTTGAAGAGTTCAGAAACGGCGAGCTCTGCAGGGTGAAGCTGAGGTGCGGGCACCGGTTCCACCTGCGTTGCCTCGGCCAGTGGCTGGCGAAGGAAGAGAATTGCCCAACTTGCAGGGCACTTGACAGGCCCAATTTCATGGTGTGATTTTTTCTTGGGAGAGTTTATGTACTGTTTCAGTTCTATTAGATTTTATTTTCTTTGGTCTTTTTTTTTTTTTTTCCCTTTTAGATTGTAAGATTCGAGCAATAAAATTAAGAAATTGAATGAATATGCTTTGTGGAGTATTTGGATTGTGGAGTATTTGGATTGGTGTGTGGAGTATTTGAATGAATATGCTTTTTTTTTTTTTTTATGGTTTGTGGAGTATTTGGATTGGTGTGTACCTCTTACTCCCCTGTGCCTCGCGGTTTAAAATTTTGATTACTCTACTGATTGAAATTGAAGCCAAAGCAATTAAATAATTATAGTTAAGGAAACAGAATACTTTGCTTTTTCGGGTGCCAAAAATCCAATGGAAAATCAAACTTGAGGCATGGTTCGGTGCTCCCAACAACAAAAACGATAAATTACCAATTTAAATATATAGTTGTAGTATTTGATTGTTCCTAGAAAATAAATATAACATTATGAATAACTATATTTTGATTATATAAAATAATTACGGAAATCTTAATATATATTTTTTGTGAGAGGCACTCGCTGCTCGAGTCTCTAATTGATGAAAGTTAATAGACAAATTCTATCAAACAGCTACCTTCCTTACTTAACTTCTAACTCAAACGACTAATTTTTACTTTTGGGAAAATTATACAAAAATACCCCCAACCATGAGGGTATTTTCAAAAATATATCACCAATTATTTTTCATTACAACTTGATATTCTAAATTCTAGTGCAAATATATTAATACTTTCTTCACAGATCGGTCAATTCTGTACATCACGTGAGTTGCATATGATATATTTTGGACATTTGCCTCTAGTCTCTCTTGTTATTTCTACTTCTTACCCTTTTCAAACCGAACACCCACCACCATTCTCCCCCTCCACTGCAATCACCGCCACGATTGGCGGCGAAACCCCCTCTTGCCGCCCCCAACATGTCCATCCTCTCTCTCTCTCTCCCTCTCTCTCTCTCTCTCTCTGTGTGACAAATTTCTCAATGTTTGAAATTGTTTCTGTTTGTGTCTATGAGGTGAGAGAGAGAGAGAACATTGAGAAATTGTCACAGAGAGAGAGAGAGGGAGAGAGAGAGAGAGAGAGAGAGAGAGAGAGAGAGAGAGAGAGAGAGAGACGGGACCTTGTACTAGCACGAGAAAGCCAACAACGAGCTGAATGAAGGACAAAGTGTTGGGGAAGGACCAAAAGAAAAAAAAAGGCTTGATGAATTCTCATTTAGCCAAAATAAAAGAGAAAACATGGAGAGGTCTTTAAAAATAGCATTCTAGTTTGCAAAAATTTGAAAGCCCAAGTGAAAGGAGAAAGAAACACCAAACTGTAAAGAAAATTAAGGCATGAAAGTGAGCAAACCAATTTAATAGCTGTAAATGATTTAGTGATCAAAATAAATCAATTTAAAATCCATCTTGGGACGTATCTTGGTTTATATGTAGCATGCATGCATGAACAGTTTAAAAGTGTGATCCAGTTGCTATAGAACATAATTACGGAATTGTTACTAGAGGGGAAGTAAGAGAGAGAAAGAGACATGTCAAGGATGCATTGAAGGCCAAGGACAACGGAAGCAGAAGCAATCCCTCGCGCGACATTCAGCTTGCCAGTAGCTCATGGGGATGACAGAGACTGAAAATAATGCATTGGAGGAGGTGGGGGTGGCGGAGGAGGGAAGAGGCGGAGGAGTGGCGGTGGAGGGGTGGGGGCCAGCCCAACGAAGAAGGCGAGGGCAGGGTGGTGACTAGAGGCAGCAGAGGAGGTAAGGACAGGGAAGATGGGAGTTGGAAAAGTTGAAAGGATATTTTTGTAACTGCACGAGCTCCGTGAACGAGTTGAAATAAAAAAGTTAGAGCTGGTATCATCGTGTACAAAAATTATTTATGGGTATATTTTTTAAAACTCCACCATAGTCGTAGGTATTTTGATATAATTTTCCCTTTTGGTATGGGAATGAAAACATGACATGCTCTGATTCTAGCCATTAATTCAAATTTCACGGTTGAGATTTCTTTCTTTTTCTTTTCAGATGGAAACAATAAAATTATTTTATTTTTATTAATAATACTACTACAACTCATAGTAGAACTAGATAAGAATTTGTAAGATACTAGGATTAATGAATTATGGTCTATGAAATATACTCGGACTAATATATAGTACACTACTTTGGTACTTTAATTTTTCTCTAATAGATACAAACTCATACATATACAGATCCTTCGTCTCTTCAATCCCTCAGGACCTGTGTTTTTTTTTTTTTTGAAGTTTTCTTTTTTTCTCAATTCTCAATATGGGTTACATTGTGGAATTGCGTGATCTAAGATGAAGTCCCAGAACTCATCTGAACTTTCTTGAGCTATTCCTTTTTCATTCTGATGGAAGTTTTCATCGTTATAGCCCTCACGGCTTTCGGCATCTTAGTCTTCAGCCTTGTCACTCTGATTTTCTTTACTTCATTAAATACTCGATGTATTTTATATGTTTTTGTTGGGTATATAAAAGTATTTTTAAATTTTAAATCATGCAACAAATTAGAACATAAATTTTAATCAAATTAATTACTTGTCCTAAGTTTGCAACTAACATAAAGCATTTAAAAATAAAGTTAAAATTGCTGACCTGGGGTGACAGTCGTGCAAAAGTACTGCCCTAAAAGATAGATGGTCGGTCTCTCGTTCGGAACTTAGAAGGACCTCCTCTCCTAGCGGTAAATTCCCTGGAAGATCACCAGTACCCAGCTCCGGACAATGAGCTAGCCTCTGCTCAGATGGAAATTCGTTGCCCTTATGTAAAAGAAATGCTCCGAAAATTATCAAGAAAACCGAAGCAGAATTTGCAATAAAGAAATATGGAGGAGGGAGACAAAGAATGCTTTAAGATTTTGGCAGGGAATAAATTGAACTGCGAGAAGCTATTTATAAATTTTACAAGGTGGCCCTTATATTCACAATGTGTACAAATATACACATGAGCATACATGGTGTTTTGTGTATCAGCGTGAGAAGCATGTGTATGTCATGGTTTGTGTGCATGCATGTGAGGAGCATGTTTCTTGCGAAACATGGATTCCAACCGTGTGTGGTTCATGGAACATTAGCTCAAAGTGGAGCCCAAACAATTAACATTCTTTTTTAACATATTTATATCATTTTCAATATTAGAAGAAGAAGTAGAGAATGTAATAGGTATACTAGATGGTGAAGCATGGCAAACATGTGAAGACAAATTATTTTCAAAGAGATATTTTCCTTTGAAGCTAAATCTAGTTCTTTTGAATAGAAATAATTTTATTTTTCAAAGAATCATTTTCTTCAAAAATAATTTCATGTTTTGAAGAGAAATTTTTATTTTTCTTCAACACATCATTATAATTATTTTTATTTTTCAAAATTTTATTTTCCTTTAAAATAAGATCAAGTTGGGTTTTCAAGGAATCCCTTTCACTTGAAATCTCAACCCTTTCTTGCATAACAATATCAAGTTTGGAAGACAAATTCTTATTTTCTTCTTTTATCTTAAATGTTTTCTTTTTTAAAAGTTGATATTTTTCTAATAGGTTTTCACAAATAATAGATAGTTCTTCATTCAAAGCATCGGCATCAATATAATCATCACTAGAAGAACCAGCACTATCATCTAGTTGAGTACCCGAGTTTACCTCAAGGGAGTCATTCCCTTATACCATGTAGCAATGTTGATCAGACTCATTTCCACTAGATTCCTTCTCCACATATTTTATCGTTTGAAGCGCGGGAGAGGTCAAAGTGTTCCACACTGCAAAAGCGGAATCACAATGAGAAATCATACATAAATATTCTTTGCTTAGAGTGTATCTAAGTGCCTCTAGGGCTTGTGCATTGGCCTCTATATGCTTGCCATTACCAAGGTAAGATTTCTTGGTAGCGGCAAGGTAGACATGCATTGCTAAGTTCTTGAGATACATACTCATCTTAAGCTTCCATACATCGATGTTAGAAACATCAAACATAGGAGGGGTCATGAAGTCCATGAGTATGTGTAAACAAATTTGTGTGCAAATGCAAAAACTAGATTAGCTAATTAATATCTCACTCCTGGGTGGTTAAACCTAATATCATGAGCGTAGGTTCTGATACCAATTGAAAGTACACCTAGAGAGTGGTGAATAGGTGTATGGCTAATCTAATGACAAATGATGTGAAATTAAAAACTAAGTACAACATACTTAGTGTAACCAAAGAGTGTAGCGGAATTTCTGGTGAAGGGCTCTGAACTATCTCCTCTAAATTTCTCTAAATAAGAGTTGAGGTGCTACATGAAGCTCTCTTGGTTCAACACAAGTGAGGCACACAAATAACACAAAGCATATAAGATATGAATGAACAATATGAAATAATGCAAGATAAATAAGAGAGAGAGTTAAGAGATAGTGGATTAATCGCAAACACAAAGATATATTTCGAGCTTCGAGTCACTGCTCTATGTCCCCACCTTCATATAGAAGGATTTCCACTATATTGTCCATACAGGACTTCCCACACAGGAAACCTCCACTGAGTATTTGGATAATACAAAGTAGGAGTACACAACTCCACTCTCAACAAACACAACCTCTACATAAGAAGCAAGACACAACAATAATCACCTCTACACTTAGAGGGATAGACACTTAGCCAAACAACAATCACCTCATACTAGAAGAATAAGGCTCAAAGTTAAACAACAAACTCAATCACCTCAACACTTAGAGGGATACCAACACAACCTCTACAATCACCTCTGCACAAGAGAAAACTCAAATAAAAGAAGGTTTACGACTCTTGGTGGTCTCACTAAACCACAAACCAATTTTTTCACAAAACAGGATCCTATCGATGGGATAGATGTGATACCTCAAGTGTAAGAAAATAAAGAGTTTGAAAATCAAAATCACAAAGAAAATACTTGAAAAAACTTCTAGGATAAAATAGAAATGAAGAACAAAAATAATTCCCAAAGTCATCTCTTTTTCTTGATTTTTTCAACCCTTTAAAATAAATAAAGAATGAATCTTTTTAACCCAAAAACTCCTGCTGAAAAACCTTTGAAAGATAGGAATTTTTCTCTTCTTAAAACTTGTTGAAAATAACTCAAGAGAAGGCATATTTATAGCCTCTCTAAAATCTGCCCGTTGGCAGCCAGGGAAGGGTAGAAATGCCCTTCCAGTCAACCGCCCAGTCGACCGGCCAACGGTTATTTTTATGACCGTTGTGCCTCCGGTCGACTGCCTGGTCGACCAGGCAAAGCCAACGGTCGACCACCCGGTTGACCGGCCCCCACCTGAGAGTGGGGTGCTTTCAGTTGGTTGACCGCGCGGTTGACCAGCCGAATGGCCGACATTTGTGCACATCCGTCGACCGTGACGGTCGACCGACTCCTGGTCCGGTCGACTGCCGGAGCAGTCTGGCTGAGAAAAACAGGCATGAAAACTTGGTTAATTTAATACCAATTAAATCCTATAAAATCGCATAAATTTCACAAAAAAAGTTCTTTTAAGATCTTTGAATAACAAGTATTGTGACTAAAATTTAACATATATTATAAAATTTTTGAACCATTTTGCGATATAGAAATTTTCCTTTAAACCAAAATCGGTATTTTCCAAACTTGAATTTTTGAAATGGATAACCATTTTCTCCAAAATTCATATGGATACAAAAACATGATATTGAAATAACTTTGAAATATATGGTATATGGATAGAATCCAATATACATATAAAGATATCTATCTATGTTTTTGACATGAAATCTAAAATCCAGTTAAACTGAAAATCAAACATTTAAACTTGTGTGTGTATTATGAACTTGAGCATATCAACACTATCTAATCTTTATAATAGATCTAAACACAAACTAAACTGAACAAACCGAAGTCTTCTTGTCTCCAAGCCGACTCGATCCAAACGCGATCCAGCAAGCTTGACTCCAACAGAGTGCTAGATGCAATCTTGACGCGTGAGTTCTTGAATCTACATGCGAAAGCTCCAAAACTCCTTTGTTGAAGCTAACACCTACTAAAATCTTGATCAAATATCTAAAATTAAATATTACAAGATTATTAGTAAACTATAACTACATGAGTTAATCATCATCAAAACTAGAGTGATGGGTCTCTGGACCAACAATCTCTCCCTTTTGATGATGACAAAACTCATGCAGTTATGTATGTATGGATTAAAGTTAGACTTCATAGAAGCTCCCCTTTAACTCATGCATAGCAAAAAATAATAAAGATATTCAATGAATGCATAAACCAAACAACACCAAACAACACATATATATATAAATGAAGAATACTTCTCCTCTTTTTGCATAAACAAAACATATATGCACTGATACTAATTAAAAAATAAACATGCATATAAATGACATAAACATTCATATATAAAACTCCAAATTTCTCTCCCCTTTTTTGTCAAATCATCAATAAAAAGGCACAAATAAACTAAAAAAATTTCTTCTTCTTTTTGAAAAATCAAACAAGAAGGATGTATATGTGATATACATTCATGAAGAGGAGAGACGAAAAGTTAACTCCCCCTGCATACATGCATTACATGAAAAAGAGATGACTAAACCCTAATCTCATAACGCATAATATACAATGTATAAAAGGAGATATGAAGCTCCCCCTACACACGTGTAAGACATAGAGAAGAGAGGTCAAACTCCTCAATATGTGATACACACATCATGAATCTATATATAGAGAAGATGTTAAGCTTCCCTTGCATATAAGCAATACATATCAAAACACTAAGATACCAATTGAAAAGCTTATCAATTTATGATAAAGGTATACAAAGAAACATTATAATATCAATTTATAATACTAATTGAAAATAAAAAAATATTTTTGAGATACCAATTGAAAGTAAACAAAATTTAAGATACTAAAAGATACCATTTGAAAATATCTTGATACCGATTTAAAATGTCTTGTAAACTTTTGAAACCAATAGAAAATAACACATTGTACGTTTTTGATACCAATTGAAATATATATTATGGATATTAATACCAATTGAAAGTGTGGCGCCCCGATCCGGCGGGTACGGAGACGCCACTGTGACGTATATATGCAGGTCAGAGAAACCCTCACGTATATATGCTAAGCATCAGTATATGCAAGAATCAGAGTGCAGAAGCGCAGTGGTAATATACATTCCAAAAGAAATAACACAAGTACATAGTTATCACAGAAAGTGATACAATATTACAAGAATATTACATCACCAGAAAATATAAAAGTATATAATGCAAAGAGAGACAAAAACAGAGAGGTGTTCACGAGCAGCAAGAGGGACCTTGAGGGCCAAACAGGAGAAGAGTAGGGAGGAAGATCTGCGGTGATGACCCAAGCTTCTGCTACACTCCAAACGTCACGGAAGGATCCGCTGCGCAGTCTAATCAGCTACAGCAAGGTCACCAAGGTCCGGTCTCTAGGATCTGGGCATGAGAATCCAGGGTTGTCAGACGCAACCCTACGAGTACATATATAAAGCCAAATGGCGTGCATAATAGTTACACGTGTGCATGATCAAGTGATCTGGTCTAAGTATGCATGTACAAGTAATAACAAATAACATAAGGTAAATTAAAAGAATGACAGTAAATTATGTATATCGATGAATCTGAAACTGAAAACATGCATAGAAGGCAGTATAAAGAGCATAGGTACATATAAACATGCAGTAAATAAGTTAAACATGATAAATATAAGTATGGACAAAATTAGTTGCACAACCTTAGATTATAGATCCACGGGACAGATAAGTCAAGGGGATAATCCAAACAAGGAAACACTCATCTATATATCATATATCTCATGTTGCCATCGTCTAAGTTTATACAACTTGAGTTGCCCTAAGAGTAACAGAACTATAGTGTGTTTAGAGTAATCATCATATGTCATAAAGCAAGGTGTTAACTCAGGGCATAACGCTATAACTGGGATATAAAGGTGTTGCATTTTAATTTATCCAATAATAATATTCAGTACCAGTTGATATTTCAATCACCTCCCTACTAGCGCCTCACATCACCGATAGTCCATATTAGAGTTCGCACTGTGTAAAACTTACCGGGGTCTGAATATGAGTACCAGGACCCAAAAAAGGAGAGACAAAATATCACACGTTCCTAACCTTATTATTGTTTCGTTGTTTTATGTTATTCATCCGATTCATATGCTTTTGTATGTGCTACCAGCACACATACATTCACTTATGAATAAGATAAGTTATTATTTGAAAACTCATAAATCTAATGGCTCATATTTATAGTGGGTCCTGTCTCTGCCCGGGACTAGCTTAGGATACAGGTTACTGCTTCCAGGGACTTATCATTACGCATCCCACATGACACTTCAGATTCAGACTACTGCTTTCGGGGACTTATCATTACGCGCCCCACACGACACTTCAAAAATATCACCATTATAAAAATGACAACATACCGGTTTCCATCAGTTTTCCCCAATCTAGTATAAGTTGAGTATTTTTATTATACAAATATGAATTACCCAAAGATAATATCCACAAGTGTATATAGTATAACCATGATTATCTAACGGGAATTAACAGGAGTATAATATCAGGAGTCACCATTTTTCAGGGGTTCAGGAGTACAGGAGTTCAGGAGTACCAAATATCTGGTGAAGGTATAATAATCATGTCAAGTCCCCGTAAAGTAATAGTCATGAATATGCAATATAATATATGTGCCACAATATCAGGTCAAGTGTACTAGTATCGGGTGATAGCATGTCAAGTATCAAGTGTTATTATATCAATTGTCAGGTAGCAGGCGATAAGTATAGCATGGCAAGTACTGGTGTCAAATATCGAGTGCTAAGTGTAGCTTGGCAAGTACCGGTATCAGATATCAAATAATAAGCATAGCATGACAAGTACCGGTATCAGATATCAAGTAATAAGCATAACATGGCAAGTACTAGTATCAGATATCAAATAATAAGAAGAGTATGGCAAGTACCGGTATCAGATATCAAATAATAAGTATAGTATTGAAAGTACCAGTGTATACATGTCAGGGTCAGGTAACTAATATATTGGTGAGAGTCGCAACATCAAATATTAGGTATCAACTGGTCACGTAACATGGTATAGGAGAACGATATAAATATTTCAAACACTTCACAACATTATTTCTAACAATAATAAATTTATCTATTTATTAGCCATGCGAAGCCGAGTGAAGCGGGAGCAGATTTAGGCATACCCGGTATAATACCGGTTCGACAAAGTATAATAATGGCAGGCAGCTATTTATAAAGCATGATAATCATTTATATAACATATACTAACTTGCATAAAGAGACATCATATATTAAAATCCAGATAATAATTATTAGACATAAAATGATGGTAATAAAGCAAGAAATGTCAAAGAAATGTACTCACCTAATACCGGAATGAAAATAACGAGAAAAGTCTGAGAAATTCGCGAACCCGTACGAGCAAGCTACTAGCCCATAAATATATATTAAAATATATAAATATAAATATTTATATAAATATTAGAGAGAGAATGAGAGAGGAGAGAGAGGAGAGAGAAAGTTGTAGGAAGGGGAGAGAGAAAGAAAATATGGTATTTTTAGAGAAGGAATAGGAATTAAAAGGGGAGGGGTATGGTTGTAAATATGGGGAAGTAATTTGAGAATGAGAGTATGGGTATTTTAAGAATGCAGAAAAGAGGGTTTATTTTAGGGAAAGAAAGAAAGATGAAAAGAAAGGAAAGATGAAAAGAAAGGAAAGAAAGAAATAAATAAAGAAGAAGAAGAAAGAAAGAAAGAAATAGAAGGGGGAGGGGTGGCCGGTGGCCTGGGCGATGGCGCCACCGCCGGAGGACGGCCGGCGAGGAGGGGCAGCCTAAGGCCCGGGGAGAGGGGGTGGTGTTGGTGTTTTTGGTGTTGTGGTTGGTATTTGTGGAGGTGGTGGTGGTGATTGTGGTGTTTGTTGGAGGTGGTGGGGAGTTAGAGGAGGAGGAGTGGGTGATGATGGGGTGGTTAGAGTGGTGAATTTGGTGGAGATGAGGGTGAATTTTGGAGAAGAGAAGAAAGACGAGGAGATGGGTTATGTTGAAATTAAAGAAGGAGGAGGGGTTTTTGTGGTTGATGGAAGTGGAGAAGGAAGTGGGGGGTATGGGGTGGCGTGGCGCCAGTCTACGGGTGGCGGCGGCGGCTCAGGTGGTGGAGGCGGCCGCTTGTGAAGGGAAAGTGGGAAGTGGGTTTGTTTTGTTTAGTTGAAGAAGTTGAATTGGGAATGAAAAGAGAAGGAAGGAGAAGGGTTTAAATGGAGGAGGAGGAAAAATGTGATGATGAAATGTGATTGGGGGAGAAGATGGGCTGTTGTTGTAGCCTTGCAGGCGGCAGACGGCGTGGCAAGGGAGCAGGCAGCTAGAGCAGGAGATGGGGAAAGTCAAAGGAGAAGAAAAGAAAAGAAAGAAAATAACGAAAAAGAAAAAAAATAAGGAAAAAGAAAATTAAAATAGTATAAATTTTTTATTATTAAGTAATTAATTAATTAAGATATCTAGGAGTATAAAGTAGGAGAGTAGAGAAGGAAAAAGTATGAAAAGAAATCGTCGGTAAAAATATTATTATTTTAATAAGGTGAAAATTTGACTGTTTGAAAAACGTTCCAAAAAATTCTCAAAAATAGAAAATATTATTTTAAGATGTTTGGTGAAATTGGATTCGAGAAATTCAATGTAATTTGCAAATTAAAAATTCTGAAATCTTCCAGCGACACCAGCGGAGACCAGAATCGGTCAAATTTTGATAAATTTAAAAATTCTCAAAACATGTATTTAGATAGAAAATGAAATTTTAAGAAGTAACGTGAAAGCCATTTTTGAAAATTCAATCCCATTTGAAAACTAAAAATCTAGGAATCAGTCAGCGATGCCGACCAACACCGATTTCGGAGATTTTGTAAAATAATTCTGAAAATTTTCAAAAAATCATGAAAAATCTAAAATATTAGAAAATAGTGTCTGAAATTGAAATCGGTCAAATCAGACTACTAGAAAGGTCAAATAGGGTGGTATGTCGGTATCTGGTTCCTGGTTTGGGTCAGGGCTGACTCTAAGATTGAGAATCCAAATCCGATACCAAAAATATGAGAAATCACAACTAAAAACTAATACTAGAAGAAAATTTTAATAATATGGTCAAAAAAGTTAGGACACGTATCTGGGTACGCATTCCGGGAACGGGGTGCTACAATCTACCCACCTAACAAAAATTTCGTCCTAGAAATTTCTATAAGGAGGGAGATGAACATGGGAGAGATTACAGTCAACGATGATAATATGATAAAGTGTGAAGGGTATGAAAGATTATCAACTCAGGACACAAGATATCTGAGTTGATCGAAGGAATGACGGGAAGAAGCTGAAAAGATAGAAGGGTCTCAGGATCCAAGGAAAAGATTGCGAGGAAGGAATAGATAACACCGTACTTGCGATTGGAATGTATATTCAAGACTCATGCTTTCCAGCTGCAGATTAATATATCATTAATCTGCCAACTGCTTGTACTGAGGATGTTAGAACCTAGGCTCTGATACCATACAGTGGCGCCCCGATCCGGCGGGTACAGTGATGCCACTATGACGTATATACGCGGGTCAGAGATACCCTCACGTATATACGCTAAACATCAGTACATGTAAGAATCAGAGTGCAGAAGCGCAGTGGTAATATACATTCCAAAAGAAATAACACAAGTACATGGTTATCACAGAAAGTGATACAATATTACAGGAATATTACATCACCAAAAAATACAAAAGTATATAATGAGAAGAGATATACAAAAGATGAGAGGTACTCACGAGCAGCAAGAGAGACCTCGAGAGCCAAACAGGAGAAGTGCAGGGAGGAAGAGCTGCGACGATGATCCAAGCTTCTGCTGCACTCCGAACGTCACGGAAGGATCCGCTGCGCACTTTGATTAGCTACAGCAAGGTCACCAAGGTCCGGTCTCTTGGATCTGGACATGAGAATCTAGGGTTTTCCGACGCAACCCTTCGAGTACATATATAAAGCCAAATGGCGTACATAAACAGGTACACGGGTGCATGATCAAGTGATGTGGTCTAAGTATGCAGGTACAAGTAATAATAAATAACATAAAGTAAATTAAAAGAATGACAGTAAATCATGTATATCGATGAATCTGAAACTGAAAACATGCATAGAAGGCAGTATAAAGAGCATAGGTACATATAAACATGCAGTAAATAAGTTAAACATGATAAATACAAGTATGGATAAAACTAGTTGTACAAGCTTAGATTATAGATCCACGGGACAGATAAGTCAAGGGGATAATCCAAACAAGAAAACCCTCATCTATATATCATATATCTCATGCTGCCATCGTCTGAGTTTATACAACTTGAGTTACCCTAAGAGTAACAGAACTATAGTGTGTCTAGAGTAATCATCATATGTCATAAAGCAAGGTGTTAACTCAGGGCATAACACTATAATTGGGATATAAAGGTGCTGCATTTTAATTTATCCAATAATAATAAGTACCGTTTGATATTTTAATCGCCTCCCTACAAGCGCCTCACATCATCGATAGTCCATACTAGAGTTCTTACTCTGTTGAATTTACCCGGGTCTGATATGTGAGTACCAAGACTCGAATAAAGGAGAGACCAAATATCACACGTTCCTAACCTTATTACTGTTTGGTTATTTTTTGTTATTCATCTGATTCATATGCTTTTGTATGTGCTACCGGCACACATACATCCATTTATGAATATGACGAGTTATTATTTGAAAACTGATAAAGCTGATAGCTCATATTTATAGTGGGTCCCGTCTCTGCCCGAGACAAGCTCAGGAGTACAGGATACTGCTTCCGGGGACTTATCATTACGCGCCCCATACGACACTTTAGATTCAGGCTACTGCTTCCGGGGACTTATCATTACGCGCCCCACACGATACTTCAGAAATATCACTATTATAAATATGACATCATACTGGTTTTCATCAGTTTCCCCCACCCCAGTGTAAGTTGAGTATTTTTATTATACATATGAATTGTCTAAAGATAATATCCACAAGTGTATACAGTATAACCATGATTATCTAATGGGAATTAACATGAGTATAATCTCAGGAGTATTATAATATCAGGAGTATAATATCAGGAGTCACCCTTTTTTAGGGGTTCAGGAGTACAGGGGTTTAGGAGTACAGGAGTACCAAATATCTGGTAACAGTATAATAATTATGTCAAGTCTCCGTAAAAGTAATAATCATGAATATGCAATATAATATATATGCCACAATATCAGGTCAAGTGTACCAGCACCGGGTGATAGCATGTCAAGTGTCAAATGTTATTACATCAGGTGTCTGGTAGCATGCGATAAGTATAGCATGGCAAGTACCAGTGTCAGATATCGCGTAATAAGTATAGCATGGCAAGTACATGTATCAGATATCAAATTATAAGTATAGCATGACAAGTACCGGTATCAGATATCAAGTAATAAGCATAGCATGGCAAGTACCAGTATTAGATATCAAGTAATAAGCGTAGTATGGCAAGTACCGATATCAGATATCAAACAATAAGTATAGTGATTGGTAGTCAAAAGTGCATTTTTATCATCATATTTACCATCACATTTTCATATTTATTCATTTAATTCTGCACATTTATTAATAATTTGTAATTTATTGTGTGCAGGCCTCGAATTGTTATTTTAGCAATAAATAAAGCCTAAAGAGCCCAAAAAGCCCAGATCCAAGCCCATGTTTGAAGCCCAGGTGAAAAAGCGCAAATACAAAGAGTCAAAATGCAAATACAAGGGCTAAAAGTTGCAAATATCAGAGATTAGGGAAGGATAGACTTCTATCCAACCCTAAACACATGCAGGATGAGGATAAAAGGCCAAGATAAAAAGAAAATTCGTGAGAAGAAGATTTGAAGAAATCTGGATTAAGAGTAACTTGATTACCAAGTTATCTCGAAAATCCAGATTAAAAGGCCAGGATCAAACTTCCAGAAGCAGAAGCTCACAGGGACGGACCAGGAGAGGCCACGGGCCAAAGCGCGTGGCCAGCAGCCACTAAACCGCCGCGGAGGCGCGGCAAAAGCCGCGCATCCGCGGCAGTTTGGATAAATATGGGTACCTGATTTCGTTGGCACTTCTATCCGGGACTCCTCTACATTCTACACTATAAATATCCGTGCAGTCGCAACAGGGAGGGGCATGCAGAGACGATTAGGGTTTTTCTTTAGCCACTTTTATTTCAAAGTTGTAATTTTTATTTTCATGCTCGTTGTGGAAGAAGAAGGAACTTTGTAATTGGGGATCTCATCTGCAATAAAGGTTACTTTCTTTTGCACATTTAATTCTTATTATTTTATTTTATTTTCTCTGTTTTTATTCTCTTCGATTTTCATCTGTGATCTCGTGTTTTCTTTCTTCTTCTTTTCTTCTAATCAAAAAAAAAAAAATAATAAATTATAAAAAAAAAGATGATGTCCAACTAATTCTTTGTATGGTTTGCTGATCACTTAAGCAACCCTAAGGCAAGTAGGATTTGAATCGATTGATGACCATCCATTAGAAATCCTAGGTTTAGTAATTGTTTTTCTTGAAGATAAAACGGATAACTAGATCTATTAATCTAGGTTGCACATTTAAAGGACTCCTCATGACTTCATGCTTAAGAACTAGGACAGCCTAAATTTGAGATTAATCTTTTCTTAAGCTGTACTTAGATGTTAGAATGAAACTTGTTTAGTTTTTAATAATGTAACTTAGTTATAATCTAGTATCGTATTTTCTTACTTGAATCACTCTTAATAACCTAGGGTAAATCACATTTTTCTCAAGATGAAATTCAACATCCAAGACTTGCATAGTGGGTTGTGGTAGTAGATCAGTAAAACCATGCTTCTTAATCCATATTTTCTTCAAATCTAATCTCTTCTGTGTTTACTCAAAGCATACGAGGAATCTGCCGCAAAAGCTTGCATCGCATCCTTCCCTGAGGATCACTACCCGCTCGAGCCCTTGCTACAGCGGATTCGCATTGAGACTAAGACAATCTGAACTCTACTTTAATCTCAATCAAATTTTGGCGCCGTTGCCGGGGAAGGAACGGCACGATTTCTTTGTTCTAATCATTCTTTCTTTTCTGTTGCAGGTACAGAGAACAGAAAGCAGAAACAGAGCAGCAGAAGACACATATTGCTATCCAGTGCCTCTGCCCTCAAAGGCAGAGCACTTGGACCTACAAGTTTGCCGCGAATCCACGGCAAAAGCCGCGAATCCGCGGCAATTGTAGCTCACTACTAATTCATTTTTCTGCAGGTTGCTCTGAAGTGCAAAAAAAATATTTTCTGCTGTGTTATTTCCTCTCTGTGATCACTCTGCAACTGTTAATAATTAACATTAACCTATTTGTTGAAAAAAATAAAAAAATATTTTTAGACTCTTGCATTTTAGGGCACGTATCTATTTTAATTCTTTTATTCTGTTGAAGAGTGCTGGCGACAAGGTACGTTTGCATAGCATATAGATTAGGAAGCACTCTTGTTTGTTTACCGCTTTCTTGAGTGATTACTTTTCTACCGCTTTACACGTACACTAATCCATTTTAAGGGCATAACCCATAACAAAGATAAGGTGGGGATTTCATCACCCTTCCTTGGCCCACAAATCATACCAGTCACACTCACAACCCTAACCCTAATTAAAACTTGACTAGACGTTGGCCCTAAGGTAACTCGGACTCAATAGGAGATTGACCGAAGAAAGAAAGTTGTTCGAAATTAACCCTTGTCAAATCGGTGTCTAGCGAAGGGATTGAGGGCCGAAAGCCCGAAGAACGGTGGTTATTTAATTAAGGAACGTCTCTGACGGAAAACCTCCCACCGGTCTTGCCCTGAACTGGCCGATTAGCTCGTGGTTGACGTCGACAATAGACCTCCTAAGGACAGTCTAAAGTTAGGAGTCGTCTAGGTCAAGGATAACCCTAGAATAGGATTTTTGTTTGTTTTTCTTTTTCTTTTTGATTGATTGGGTGAACTTGTTTGCTGATTGTGCATGACCGCTTGGTCGAGAGACCCACTTACATCCAGGCTAACTAGAACTAGTTCACCACCCGAGCTCAAGTCCGACTCTCTCATGGCTCAACCGCCATCTCTCCAAGATAGGTTCTATCCCCTTAGAACCTCTATTCCTTCTTGCATCAAGCTGAGTAATGAAGGTGTTGACCCATTTGAGCTTAAGCCACAATATATCAGCACCCTTCCTAAGTTTCATGGACTTGAATCAGAGGATGCATACTTCTTCATAAGGGAATTTGAGGAAGTATGTTTAATGATAAATATGCCTAAGTTGGGAAAAGATGCCATTAAGCTTAGGTTTGTCCCCTTTGCGTTGAAAGATTTAGCAAAGAAATGGCTCTACAGTCTAGAGGTTGGTTCTATAGACACTTGGGACAGTTTCGTCAAGGCCTTCTTGAAGAAATTTTATCCCGTTCACAAGACTGCACTGATTAGGAAGAATATCCTACAGTTTAAGCAAACAGCCAATGAGCCTTTTTGGAAATACTTCGAGCGGTTTAAGGACCTCCTTGCCCAATGTCCCCATCATGGAGTAGAGAAATGGCGACTTTGCCAAGTCATATATGATGGATTAGATTATTCTACTAAGACATTGTTAGAATCCATGTGTCAAGGAGGATTTCTGGAAAAGAATGAAAATGAAGGATGGTCATTGTTTGAGGACTTAGCTGAAAAAGCCATCAAGTGGGACCCTACTCCTGAGAAATCTAGGACTAATGATCCCACTTCTTCAAAAGGAGGTATTCATTCCATTGAGGCCAACATAGCACAAGATGCTAAGTTAGCTACTGTTATGCGTAGACTAGAGGCTCTTGAAACTAAGGAGCCAGTCTCTGTGAACCAAGTCAGCCCAACATCTTTGGCGGGCTGTACTTTGTCAAGATAGGAACCATGTGTTCGAGGAATGTCCTGTCTTCATCGCGCACCAAAGTCTGCCCGAACATATGAGTGCGGCCTTCACAAGGCCCGCCAACAATCTGCCCGCCAACAATCCATATTCGCCCACCTACAATCCCGGTTGGAGAAACCATCCCAATTTGTCATGGGGCCAAAGTAACAATGATCAAACTAGGCCCAAATTCTCCAACAATTTCCAAAATCCGCCCTATCAAAATCCTCCACCCTCTTTCCAATATTCACAAATGGAAACAAGGCTCTCCAATCTGGAAAGAAAGGTGGACACTATCGTTAAAAGCAATGACACGCTGGCTCAAGTCTTGACTAGGATAGAGATGCAAATGAATCAGCAAGAAAGGCAAAAGGGTACTCTACCTAGTCAACCATTCCCAAACCCTAGGAACTCTAGTCAAGCTCACTTGGCTGAAGAGAATCATATGAGTCAGTGCAATGCGATTCATACATTGCGGTCGGGAAAACAAGTTGATAACCAAGTATCAACACCATCAAGTTCTAAACAAGCATTCAGCTTGCCTGATCCCACTCCATCCCAACTTAATGCCAACAACACGAAAAAAGACAAGTCAGCCGAAGATATGCACAAGCCATCGCACCCTACCCAAATAGGCTTAAAGATAAGCAATGTGCACAAATGGATAAGGTACGAGAGATTTTTAATCAAGTCAAGATCAATATACCTCTTCTTGATGCAATTCAACAAGTGCCTAAGTATGCCAAGTTTATTAAGGACATGTGCACAAAGAAGAGAAAGACTAATGTGCCCAAGAAGGTTTTTCTAGCCACTAACATTAGTGAGCTATTGTCTAACCAGATCCCTGTCAAGTATAAGGACCCTGGTTGCCCCACCATCTCTTGCACAATAGGTCAAACTGCAATAAGCATGCACTTCTTGATTTGGGAGCAAGTATCAACTTACTCCCCTTCTCAGTTTACCAACAACTGGGGTTGGGCGAACTTAGTCCGACTAAGGTTACAATCCAATTGGCTGACCGATCCATAAAAATTCCCAAAGGAGAAATTACCGATGTGCTCGTCCAAGTTGGGGAGTTATCTACCCAGTAGATTTTGTTATTCTGGAAACCGAACCTGTATCCACTCTTCGGTCTCAAACTCCCGTTATCCTAGGGCGTCCGTTCCTTGCAACTGCAAATGCAATCATAAATTGTAGGAATGGATCAATGAGGTTGACCTTTGGAAACATGACTAAAGAGGTCAATGTCTTCAACCTGGAAAACCAATCTCGTAAGATTAAAGACCAAACATTTGAGGTGAACTTCATCGAGAACATTTGTGAAAAAGAAAGTGAAAATGAGTCTCTATTTCTTGACAAGTTATTTGAGGATAAGTGCGATTTTAGTGATAAGATGACACATGTTGAGGATTATAATTTTAAAGTTCCCTTTAAAAAACGAAGATTTGATCTAAGTATCTTCAAAAAGCCAAGCACTGAAATATCGCATGAGAATATAGTTCAAGAAACTCCGATTGACTTAACTTTCGAAAGTCTCTTTGAAGAAGAACTCCTATGTTTAGATACACCGATTAAGGAGATGTTGGTTAATTATTCACTTCCAGGGAAAAGTGTTGATTTAAGTTTTGAGGAGATGTACGGAACTGAGCTAGAATTTCTCGGCAAGGAAGTTCCAACTGAAAGGTGTGATGAATTTTTGAATAATGGAGGTGGACATATGATGAGGAAGAGCCTAAAGAAGATGAAACTGGGGGGAGAGAAAGTTAAAACAAAAATGTTGGTCTCCCCATTGTGCCTTATAAAGAGAACCCATTGGAATGATGGGAAACGAGCTAGAGGGATGAATCCTAAGCAGCTCTAGGTGAGAGTGATACATGTGTTGTACATATTATGGTATACTATTATTCTTTGCCTCTCTTTACATTTTTCTTCATGCATTCATGCATTTCATACATTGAGGACAATGCATGAGATAAGTGTGGGGGAGGGTTTACTAACATAGAAAAGATTAAAAAAAAATATTTTTCTCTTTATTTGTTCTAACATTTTAAAAAAAAAAAAAAAATTTTAACATTAAAAAAAAAAAAAATTGCTAATAAATATTAAAAAAAAATGTTATAAAAAGGAAATATTTTGACTTTTTTTGAAAGAAATCTAAGTTAGTTTAAGGATTAGGAAAATCATGATTAGGATTTCTAAAAACTTGGTCAAAATAAATAAATTGTTTAAATTTTAGGTATAGGAGAGAAATTGAATAAATAATTAGTCTTGATTTTTACCTTAATGAAATGTGCATACCAAATGCATATCTAGGATTCTAAGACAAAGACCTTGTGCCTCATAAAAAAAAAAAAAAGAAAGAAAAAAAAAATCACCAATTAAGCTGATACATGTGCCTCAAGAAGCATAAGTATTCATGCCTAAAGGTGAGTAAATAAAATAAAGTCCTTAGTTTTGGGGCCTAGTTCACTCGAATTTGAGTCCGCGGGGTGTTTTCTCACCTGGTGCCCTAAAGCCAACCGGTTTGGGAGTCATCGACTTTAAGTTCGTTACATGGGTGGATTAGAAAGCCTAAGAAAACTAAGAAATATAATATATGTATTAACACATCTAATAATCAATTAGTTAGGTATGAGGGCCTCAAGAAGCCTTGATACTTATACGAAAGAAAATTAGATGAGTTATACATGCCAAAAAAAAATAAATAAATAAAATATATATATTAACACATCTAATAGTCAATTAGTTAGGTATGAGGGCCTCAAGAAGCCTTGATACTTACACGAAAGAAAATTAGATGATGTTATAAAAATAATAATGAGGCATGAGAGTCCAAGTTAAGGAATTCCTAGATTCACAAGGGTGCGTATGACTTTTGGTAACGAAAAAGACTATATTAGAAATTCAATTTTAATCCTTACCTAAAATGAATAACAATTGACTTTATAAAGACTAGGTTTGAAGAATGAATAAAAATGAGGATCCTAAAACTTATAGACTACTTAGTCTCTTCAATAATAATTCAAATATTTTCCTTTTTATGGATTTTGTGGGTGCAATCCGCTGAAAACCCTCACGAGACAACACTCGTCCTCTAGGGTAACCTAGGGGTTTAACGGCTTGTTGCACGTGCTAAGTGCAATCGTGATTCCTACGAAAGTGAGTTAGGTTAGATTAACTTTTCATTTCTTTTTCTTTTTCTTTGTTTTTACTCGAGGACGAGCAAAAAGATAAGTGTGGGGGTGTGATTGGTAGTCAAAAGTGCATTTTTATCATCATATTTACCATCACATTTCATATTTATTCATTTAATTCTGCACATTTATTAATAATTTGTAATTTATTGTGTGCAGGCCTCGAATTGTTATTTTAGCAATAAATAAAGCCTAAAGAGCCCAAAAGCCCAGATCCAAGCCCATGTTTGAAGCCCAGGTGAAAAAGCGCAAATACAAAGAGTCAAAATGCAAATACAAGGGCTAAAAGTTGCAAATATCAGAGATTAGGGAAGGATAGACTTCTATCCAACCCTAAACACATGCAGGATGAGGATAAAAGGCCAAGATAAAAAGAAAATTCGTGAGAAGAAGATTTGAAGAAATCTGGATTAAGAGTAACTTGATTACCAAGTTATCTCGAAAATCCAGATTAAAAGGCCAGGATCAAACTTCCAGAAGCAGAAGCTCACAGGGACGGACCAGGAGAGGCCACGCGCCAAAGCGCGTGGCCAGCAGCCACTAAACCGCCGCGGAGGCGCGGCAAAAGCCGCGCATCCGCGGCAGTTTGGATAGATATGGGTACCTGATTTCGTTGGCACTTCTATCCGGGACTCCTCTACATTCTACACTATAAATATCCGTGCAGTCGCAACAGGGAGGGGCATGCAGAGACGATTAGGGTTTTTCTTTAGCCACTTTTATTTCAAAGTTGTAATTTTTATTTTCATGCTCGTTGTGGAAGAAGAAGGAACTTTGTAATTGGGGATCTCATCTGCAATAAAGGTTACTTTCTTTTGCACATTTAATTCTTGTTATTTTATTTTATTTTCTCTGTTTTTATTCTCTTCGATTTTCATCTGTGATCTCGTGTTTTCTTTCTTCTTCTTTTCTTCTAATCAAAAAAAAAAAAATAATAAATTATAAAAAAAAGATGATGTCCAACTAATTCTTTGTATGGTTTGCTGATCACTTAAGCAACCCTAAGGCAAGTAGGATTTGAATCGATTGATGACCATCCATTAGAAATCCTAGGTTTAGTAATTGTTTTTCTTGAAGATAAAACGGATAACTAGATCTATTAATCTAGGTTGCACATTTAAAGGACTCCTCATGACTTCATGCTTAAGAACTAGGACAGCCTAAATTTGAGATTAATCTTTTCTTAAGCTGTACTTAGATGTTAGAATGAAACTTGTTTAGTTTTTAATAATGTAACTTAGTTATAATCTAGTATCGTATTTTCTTACTTGAATCACTCTTAATAACCTAGGGTAAATCACATTTTTCTCAAGATGAAATTCAACATCCAAGACTTGCATAGTGGGTTGTGGTAGTAGATCAGTAAAACCATGCTTCTTAATCCATATTTTCTTCAAATCTAATCTCTTCTGTGTTTACTCAAAGCATACGAGGAATCTGCCGCAAAAGCTTGCATCGCATCCTTCCCTGAGGATCACGACCCGCTTGAGCCCTTGCTACAGCGGATTCGCATTGAGACTAAGACAATCTGAACTCTACTTTAATCTCAATCATATAGCATGGAAAGTACCGGTATATACATGTTAGGGTCAGGTAACTAATATATCGGTGAGAGTCGCAACATCAACTACTAGGTATCAACTGGTCACGTAACATGGTATAAGAGAACGACATAAATATTTCAAACACTTCACAACATTATTTCTAACAATAAGAAATTTATCTATTTATTAGCCATGCGAAGCCGAGTGAAGCGGGAGCAGACTTAGGCATACCCGGTATAATACCGGTTCGACAAAGTATAATATTGGCAGACAGCTATTTATAAAGCGTGATAATCATTTATATAACATATACTAACTTGCATAAAGATACATCATATATTAAAAGCCAGATAATAATTATTAGACATAAAATGCTGGTAATAAAGAAAGAAATGTCAAAGAAATGTACTCGCCTAATACCTAAATTAAAATACCGAGAAAAGTCTGAGAAATTCGCGAACCCGCGCGAGCAAGCCACTAGCCTATAAATATATATTAAAATATTTAAATATTAATATTTATATAATTATTAGAGAGGGAATGAGAGAGGAGAGAGAGGAAGGAGAGAGAGAAAATATGGTATTTTTAAAAAAGGAATAGGAATTAAAAGGAGAGGGGAATGGTTGTAAATATTTTAAAGTAATTTGGGAATGAGGGTATGGGTATTTTAGGAATGTTGAAAAGTGGGTTTATTTTAGGGAAAGAAAGAAAGATGAAAAGAAAGGAAAGAAAGAAATAAAGAAAGAAGAGGAAGAAAGAAAGAAAGAAATGGAAGGGGCGAGGGGTGGCCGGCGGCGCCACCGCCGGAGGATGGCCGGTGAGGAGGGGGCGGCCTAGAGACCGGGGAGAGGGGATGGTGTGGTGTTTTTGGTGTTGTGGTTGGTGTTTGTGGAGGTGGTGGTGGTGGTTATGGTGGTAGTTGGAGGTGGTGGGGAGTTAGAGGAGGAGGAGGAGGTGATGATGAGGTGGTTGGAGTGGTGAAATTGGTGGAGATGAGGGTGAATTGTGGAGAAGAGAAGAAAAATGAGGAGATGGGTTGTGTTGAAATTGAAGAAGGAGGAGGGGTTTTTGGGGTTAATGGGAGTGGAGAAGGAGGAGGGGTGGTGTGGGGGTGGCGCGGCGCCGGCCTAGGGGCGACGGCGGCGGCGGCTCAGGTGGTGGAGGCGGCCGGTTGTGAAGGGGAAGTGGGAAGTGGGTTTGTTTTGTTTAGTTGAAGAAGTTGAAATTGGAAATGAAAAGAGAAGGAAGGAGAAGGGTTTAAATGGAGGAGGAGGAGGAAAAATGTGATGATGAAATGAGATTGGGGGGAAAGGTGGACTGCTGCTGTAGCCTTGCAGGCGGCGGATGGCGTGGCAGGGGAGCAGGCGGCTGGAGCAGGAGATGGGGAAAGTCAAAGGAGAAGAAAAGAAAAGAAAGAAAAAGAAAGAAAATAAAGGAAAAGGAAAAAAATAAGGAAAAAGAAAATTAAAATAATATAAAATTTTAATTATTAAGTAATTAATTAATTAAGATATCTGCGAGTATAAAGTGTGAGAGTGGAGAAGGAAAAAGCAAGAAAAAAATCGTCGGTAAAAATATTATTATTTTAATAAGGTGAAAATTTGATTGTTTCAGAAACGTTCCAAAAAATTCTCAAAATTAGAAAATATTATTTTAAGATGTTGTGTGAAATTGGATTCAAGAAATTCCATGTAGTTTGCAAATTAAAAATCTTGAAATCTTCCGGCGATACAGGCCGACACCAGGATCGGTCAAATTTCGATAAATTTATAAAAATCTCAAAATATGTATTTAGGTAGAAAATAAAATTTTAAGAAGTAACATGAATGCCATTTTTGAAAATTAAATCCCATTTGAAAACTAAAAATCCGAGAATAGATCAGCGATGTCGACCGACACCGGTTTTGGAGATTTTGCAAAATAATTTGGAAAATTTAAAAAAATCATGAAAAATCTAAAATATTAGAAAACAGTGTCAGAAACTAAAATCGATCAAATTGGACTGCTAGAAAGGTCAAATCGGGTGGTACGCCGGTATCGGGTTCCTGCTCTGGGTCAGGGCTGACTCTAAGATTGAGAATCCCGATCCGATACCAAAAACATGAGAAATCAGAACTAAAAACTAATACTGGAAGAAACTTTCAATAATACGGTCAAAAAAGTTAGGACACGTATCTGGGTATGTATTCCGGGAACGGGGTGCTACAGTCTGCCCACCTAATAAAAATTTTTCCTCAAAATTTCTATAAGGAGGGAGATGAACATGGAAGAAATTATAGTCAACGATGATAATATGATAAAGCGTGAAGGGTATGGAAGATTACCAACTCAGGACACAAGATATCTGAGCTGATCGAAGGAATGACGGGAAGAAGCTGAAAAGATAAAAGGTCTCAGGATCCAAGGAAAAGATTGCGAGGAAGGAATAGATAACACCATACTTGCGATTGGAATGTATATTCAAGACTCATGTTTTCCAGCTGCAGATTAATACATCATTAATATGCCAACTGCTTGTACTGAGGATGTTAGAACCTAGGCTCTGATACCATCCTGTGGCGCCCCGATCTGGGGGGTACGGTGACGCCACTGTGACGTATATACGCAGGTCAGAGATACTCTCACGTATATACGCTAAGTATCAGTATATGCAAGAATCAGAGTGCGGAAGCGCAGTGGTAATATATATTCCAAAAGAAATAACACAAATACATGATTATCACAGAAAGTGATACAATATTACTGGAATATTACATCACCAGAAAATACAAAAGTACATAATGTGAAGAGATATGCAAAAGCTGAGAGGTGCTCACGAGCAGCAAGAGGGACCTCGAGAGCCAAATAGAAGAAGTGCTGGGAGGAAGAGCTGCAGTGATGATCCAAGGTTCTGCTGCACTTCGAACGTCACGGAAGGATCAGCTACGCACTCTGATCAGCTACAGCAAGGTCACCAAGGTCCAGTCTCTAGGATTAGGACATGAGAATCCAGGTTGTCATACGTAACCCTGCGAGTACATATATAAAGCCAAATGGCATGCATAATGCATGATCAAGTGATGTGGTCTAAGTATGCAGGTACAAGTAATAACAAATAACATAAGGTAAATTAAAAGAATGACAGTAAATCATGTATATCGATGAATCTGAAACTGAAGACATGCATAGAAGGCAGTATAAAGAGCATAGGTACATATAAACATGTGGTAAATAAGTTAAACATGCTAAATATAAGTATGAACAAAACTAGTTGTACAAGCTCAGATTATGGATCCACGGGACAGATAAGTCATGGGGATAATTCAAATAAGGAAACCCTTATCTATATACGATATATCTCATGTTGCCATCGTCTGACTTTATACAACTTGAGTTGCCCTAAGAGTAACAGAACTTTAGTGTGTCTAGAGTAAACATCATATGTCATAAAGCAAGGTGTTAACTCAGGGCATAACACTATAACTGGGATATAAAGGTGTTGCATTTTAATTTATCTAATAATAATAATCAGTACCGTTTGATATTTCAATCGCCTCCTTACCAGCGCCTCACATCACCGATAGTCCATACTAGAGTTCGCACTCTGCAGAACTTACCTGGGTATGATATGTGAGTACTAGGACTCGAACAAAAGAGAGACCAAATATCACACGTTCCTAACCTTATTACTGTTTGGTTATTTTTTGTTATTCATCCGATTCATATGCTTTTGTATGTACTGCTGGCACATATACATCCACTTATGAATAAGACGAGTTATTATTTGAAAACTGATAAATCTGATGGCTTATATTTATAGTGGGTCCCGTCTCTGCCCGGGACTAGCTCAGGAGTGCAGGCTACTGCTTCTGGGGACTTATCATTACGCGCCCCACACGACACTTCAGATTCAGACCACTGCTTCTGGGGACTTATCATTACGCGTCCCACATGACACTTTAGAAATATCGCTATTATAAATATGACATCATACCAGTTTTCATCAGTTTCCCCCACCCCAGTGCAAGTTGAGTATTTTTATTATACAAATATGAATTGCCCGAAGATAAAATCCACAAGTGTGTACAGTATAACCATGATTATCTAACGGGAATTAACAGGAGTATAATATCAGGAATATAATATCAGGAGTCACCCTTTTTCAGGGGTTCAGGAGTACAGGGGTTCAGGAGTACAGGAGTTCAGGAGTACCAAATATCTGGTAACAGTATAATAATCATGTCAAGTCCCCGTAAAAGTAATAGTCATGAATATGCAATATAATATATATGCCACAATATCAAATCAAGTGTACCAGTACCCGGTGATAGCATGTTAAGTGTCAAGTGTTATCATATCAGGTGTCAGGTAGCATGCGATAAGTATAGCATGGAAAGTGTTGGCCCAGAGGCCTTCCACTCTAGTTTTGATGATGATTAACTCATGTAGTTATAATTTACTAATAATCTTGTGATGTTTAGTTTTAGATACTTAACAAAGATATTAGTAGGTGATTAGCTTCAACAAAGGAGTTTTGGAGCTTTCACATGGTGATTCAAGAGCCCGAGCGTCAAGTTCATATCTAGCACTCATTTGGAGTCAAGCTCGGTGGGTCACGTTTGGATCGGGTCGACTTGGAGACGGCGCTCAACAAGAAGACTTCGGTACATTATATAGTTTATAGTTTTAGATCCATTTGTAAAGATTAGATAGTGTGATATGCTCAAGTTCACAACACACACACTTGTTTAAAGTTTCATGTTTTTGTTTTGGTTTTCAGTTTAACCGATCTTGGTTTTCATGAATAGATTGAATCAAAAAGTTTACATGGTTTAATGTATATTAAATTTGTTCTATATACATCTATGCTTCAACTATTTAAACAGACTTAGTTTGATAGTCTATTTCATGAGTTTGGAGTTTTGGTATTTTAACAAAACTTATTTTCGGATTTAATGTCAAAAACATTGATATATATATATATATATATATATATATATATATATATCTTTCTTGTATAATGGACTATATCCATATACAACATGCTTAAATGTTATTTCAATATCATATTTTTGCATTTGGATGAGTTTTGGACAAAACGATTTTCCATTTCAAAAATCTAAGTTTTGAGAAATACGGATTTTGGATTTCGAAAAAATTCCCAAGTCACAAAAATGGTTCAAATAGTATGAAATATGTGTTGAATTTTTTCACACATGTTTGGATTTCAAAGAGAATATAAGAACTTATTTTTTGTGAATTTTTAGAGATTTTATGGGATTTAATTGGATAATAAAAACCCAACTTTTAAGTTCTGAAAACCAGCCCTGCCAGGCTCTGGCGGTCGACCGGGCCGGTCGATCGGACCCAGAGTCGGTCGATCGGACCGGTCGACCGACGTGCACAAGGACGTGCACGCATGCCAGCCACTTAGGCCGGTCGACCGAGCGATTGACTGACTGCAAGTGCCCCACTCTAGGGTAGGGGCGGTCGACCGTGAGCCTTGGCACGGTCGACCGAGCGGTCAATCCACTAGAGAGCAATTGCTCTCTGGATTGGCACGGTCGACGGGGCGATCGACCGGCAGGCTCAACGGTCATATTTTGACCGTTGACCGGTCGACCGGAAGGCCATTTTTGACCTTGTCAGCTGCCAACAAGCAGAATTTTTATGGGGGTTATAAATACCCCATTTGAAGTTGGTTTTCACCTAGTTTTTCAAGAGCAAAATTTCTCCCATTCTCAAGTGTTTAAAAGTAAGTTTTTAAAAGAGTTTTTGGCTTTAAAGATTTGATCTTTATTTTGTTTTAAAAGGGTTGGAAAATCATTGAAAAAAATTCTTTGGGAATTAGTTTGATCTTCATTTTTAATTCTATCTAAAGTTTTTTCCCTAGAGTTCTTCTTTGAGTTTTTGATTTTCAAACTCTTTGTTTTCCACACTTTAGCTATCATTCTATCCTCTCTATAGGATCTTTGTTTTTGTGGGAAAAGAAATTGGTTTGTGGTCTTTTGATCACTAAGTTTAAACCCTCCTTGATTTGTGTTATCCCTCTAGTGAGAGGTGATTGTGGGTATCCCTCTAGTGAGAGGTTGATAGTGGAGGTTGTGTTGGTATCCCTCTTAGTGAAGAGGTGGATTATGTTTGTAGTGGCTTTGTGCCTATCCCTCATTTGTGAGGTTGATATTGCTGGCTTTGTGCCTAGCCTCTAAGTATAGAGGTTGTGTTGTATTTGAGAGAGGAGTTGTGTACTCCCGGTTATTGTATTGCCCCAAATCCTCAGTGGAGGTTTCCTGTGTGGGAGTCCTGTGTGGACAAGTTACTGGAAATCCTTTTGTGTGAAGGTGGGGACGTAGAGCTGCGTGCTCGAATCTCGAAATATATCCGTGTGTTTGCGATTGATCCACTTTCTCTAACTCTCTCTCTCTCTCTCTCTCTCTCTCTCTCTTTTGTATTGTGCCTTACATCATTTCATATTGCTCATTCATATATTATATACTTGGCTTGTTTGTGTGTGCCTCACTTGTGTTTAACTACGAGAGCTTCACATAGCACCTCAACTCTTATTCAGAGGAATCAAGAGGAGTTAGTCCAGAGCCCTTCGTCGGGAATTCGGCTAAACTCGTTGGTTACACTAAGTGTTTTGCAATTTAGTTTTAAATTTCGCATTATTGTTCATTAGATTAGCCGTACACCTATTCACCCCCTCTAGGTGTACTTTCAATTGGTATCAGAGCCTACGCTCCTGATATTAGGTTTAACCACCTAGGAGTTTGATCTTGATTTTGCTAATCTATCATTCATTTGCACATTTATATTGTTTACACACACTCATGGATTGCTTGACACCTCCCATGTTTGATGTTTCCAACATTGACATGTGAAAATTTAGGTTGAGTATATATCTAAAAACCCTAGGCTTGCATGTTTTCCTTGCCGCTACCAAGAAATCCTATCTTGGTAATAGCAAGCATATAGAGGCCAATGCACAAGCCCTTGAGGCACTTAGAAGCACGCTTAACAAAGAATATTTGTGCTTAGTTTCTAACTGTGATTTCGTCTTTACAGTGTGGAACACGTTGACCTCCTCTAAGCTTCAAACGCCAACCATTATGGAGGATGAATCTAGTGGAGAATCCGAGCAACAATGCTACATGGTCCAAGGGAATGACTCCCTTGAGGTACACTCAGAAACTCAATTAGATGATGATGATGCTAGTTCTTCTTGTGATGATTATGTTGATCCAAATGCTTTGAATGAAGAACTATCTATTGTATGTGAAAAATTATTAGAAAAATATAATCTTTTGAAAAAGAAGAGTTTTGAACTAAAAGAAGAAATAAGAATTTGTGTTCAAAACTAGATTTGGATTTGCAAGAGAAAGTGGAGATTTCTAATGAAAGGGATTCATCGAAATCTTAACTTGAACTTGCCCTAAAAGAAAATGATATTTTGAAAAATAGAAATGATTGCAATGATGTTTGAAGAAAAATGAGACTTTAACTTCAAAACTTGATTTTGTATTAAAAGAAAATATTTCTTTGAAAAACAAAATTGATTTGATTTCACAAGAATTGGAAGATTGTTTAAAGAAAAATATTTCTTTAAAAAATGATATTGATTCTCATGTTTGCCATGCTAGTGTAGCTTCACCATCTATCTTACCTATTGCATGCTCCACTTCTTCTAACATTGAAAATGATATATGTTTGTTAAAGAAGAGTGTTAATTGTTTGGGCTCCATTTGAGCCATTGTGTCATGAACCATACACGGTTAGAATCTATATTTTGAAAGAAACAAGTTCCTCTTATGCATGCATACAAATCACGGCATACACATGCTTCCCATGTTCACTCTCATAACACTATGTATGCTCATGTGTACACTTGTACACATTGTGGACATAAGGGCCACCTTTCTAAGTTTTGTTATGATTGTATACATGATTCAAATTTAGCAACTAAATTTGTTTAGGTTAGGAAAGGAGCTAACCCCATGGACCCAAAAGAGTGTGGGTACCAAAGACCACTCCTATGCTATTTGATGTAGGTGTGGGCTCTCGCATGACGTGAGAGCGATGGTGCCTTGAGGTGGATGCATTCCGAGCCTAAAGATGACTTTTTAGATGCATCACTTTCAAGGGGAGTTTGGTGGGAGGACCACCTTATTTTGGAGACATGGAGAGTTGCCCTCATGGTTTTGGTAACGATCTCTTACTCCTCATTTATGTTTACATGCCTTTATATTATTCATTTTTAGCATGTTTTGATGTTTCATGATTAGTATGTTAAATGTCATGATTATTAGACTTGTGATATGCATGATTAGTATTTGAGATCACCCATGTTTAATATGGACTAATACTTTGTGTTCTCACATTTGTTTTAGGTATCGTATATATCCTAGATCTAATGCATATACATTTACATAATGATCATATATATGTTTATGAGTTTTGTTTTGATGCTTCTTGTTTTGATTACTTGTCTAGATGTTAGTTTTCATTAAAACTAGGATATATACTTGTACAACTAGTGAGCCACAAATAGACTATTATATGTTTGTACTTGAATACTTATTTGTACCCATTAGATGTACTAGTATAGTCTAGTTTTGATGATTCATGCATTTGACTTATATTTCCCATTTTACATGTTTTTCGTGTTTATGTTTAACTTCATGTATATGTCCATTTTGTCTAAACTATTAGATATACATATACATCCTTGAGCCACTTGCCTTCATGCATATACTTTTGTGGACTCGTTATGTTTGGATATGTATGTATACTTTAGTTTGAACATGACATACATATACCTTGAAGGATTCTAGTTTTGGTGATTTTCATTGTTTTAAGGAATTTCTTATTGAGCTTAATTGCATATTTTCATGATGATATGTCTCATATAATACTTGTACACTCACCTTATTTGATATTTTCTCATGATTTTGTTTTCATGAGTACAATTTGTGCTATATAGATTTTTGAGTGTTTGGTGATCATGTGATCTACATGTTTTTCATGAAATATATTTTTGTTTTATTCCTTACTTGAAGGATTTCGTACTAGTTTATAAATTTTTCATATAACTAGTTCGTATTCTTCGCTTTGGTAGAGTTTTTCAAACATACTATATTTTCAAATTTATTTATGAAAACCCCTATCCATTTATGGGTGGTTGGTTGGGCGACCATGCCTTCTTATACTCATTATTGAAAATCCATTTAAAACATGTGCATGAATGGGTGGTAGGAAGTATGAGTTATACACTTGATCTTATTATAGTTTCAATTGGTATCATTGAATCTTTTCAGTTGGTATCACTATTGACATTTTTTTTGTATGTACTCATATTTTGTTTTCTATATATGTATGCTTCACTTCAAATAGTATCAATTTCGATTGGTATTCATTTTTTCATACATATATATACTTTATTTGTACTTACTATATCTCTATATTTTGAGCACAAATTTTTGATTATGCTAAGCTTGATTTCCTAAATGACTATTATATTTCAATTGATTATTTTTCAATTGGTATCATTATACAAGCTTATGCACCATTTTATTTGGTATTTCATAAAGGGGAGAAAATTCATATTTCATCTTTAAATTTGTTTTGGTATTCTACTCCCATACTTTATGATGAAAAATGATTGAAAAATTAATATTGATTTTAATTTGGTATCATATCTTCAATTGGTTTATGTTTTTCTAATTGGTATCAAAAGAGTGAAATATTTTCAATTGGTACTAATTTTTACAATTGGTATCAAGATTATCTATATGTTTTCATCTTTCAATTGATATCAAGATTTTGTTTGGTTTCTTCAAAAATGTTTTATGTACCTTCAATTGGTATTTTCCATTGGTTTCTTCAAGACTTGTTTTCAATGCCTTAGTTACTTTCAATTGGTATTCCTCAAAATTTTTGTTATACTTGGTTTACTTTCAATTGGTTTACCTATTTGTTTACTTTCAATTGATATCATGATGCCCTAAATTGATATATTTTTTTTAATTGTTATCATATTGATTGATTTCACCCCTTGAGTATTTTTGTTTCAGACAAAAAGGGGGAGAACTATGTTTTATTGGTTTTCTTTGACCTCTTTGTTGATGATTGACAAAAAGGGGAGAAGTATTTGAGTTTATATGCATGTTTTTATAGTATTTAAGTTTATATGCATGTTTTTATATTGGTATCAAGAGAGTTTGTTTTATGTTTTGTTGATATTGGTATCAAGAGTATTTTATTGATTATCTTTCAATTAATATCAATTAATATCAAGACCTTTTATTAAAAGTTTTATTATTGATATCAAGTTTTATTATTGATATCAAGAGAATTTTTAAAGAACATGTTTATGTTAAGTTTACATTTTCAATTGGTATTTAAGAACATGTTTATGAGAAGAATAAATAATTTATTGGTATCAAGAGCATGTTCATTGTTTTATGCATGCTTATGCATTCCATGTTTAGTGTTCATTGAATATTTTATTGTTTATTGCTATGCATGAGTTAAGGGGGAGCTTCCTTGAAGCTTAACTTTAATCCATGCATATATAACTCCATGAGTTTTGTCATCATCAAAAAGGGGGAGATTGTTGGCCCAGAGGCCTTCCACTCTAGTTTTGATGATGATTAACTCATGTGGTTATAATTTACTAATAATCTTGTGATGTTTAGTTTCAGATACTTAACCAAATATTAGTAGGTGATTAGCTTCAAAAAAGGAGTTTTTGGAGCTTTCACATGGTGATTCAAGAGCCCGAGCGTCAAGTCATATCTAGCACTCATCTGGAGTCAAGCTCGGTGGATCACGTTTGGATCGAGTCGACTTGGAGACGGCGCTCTGCAAGAAGACTTTGGTACATTGTTTAGTTTATAGTTTTAGATCTATTTGTAAAGATTAGATAGTGTGATATGCTCAAGTTCACAACACACACACTTGTTTAAAGTTTCATGTTTTGGTTTTGGTTTTCGGTTTAACCGATCTTGGTTTCATGTATAGATTGAATCAAAACAAGTTCACATGGTTTAATATATATTAGATTTGTTCTATATATACCTATGCTTCAACAATTTAAACAAACTTAGTTTGATAGTCTATTTCATGAGTTTGGAGTTTTGGTATTTTAACAAAACTTATTTTCAGATTTAATGTCAAAAACATTGATATATATATCTTTCTTGTATAATGGATTATATCCATATACAACATGCTTAAATGTTGTTTCAATATCATGTTTTTGTATTTGGATGAGTTTTGGACAACGATTTTCCATTTCAAAAATTCAAGTTTTGAAAATTACGGATTTTGGTTTTCGGCAAAATTTCCATGTCACAAAAATGGTTCAAATAGTTTGAAATATGTGTTAAATTTTTTCACACATGTTTGGATTTCAAAGAGAATATAAGAACTTATTTTTTGTGAATTTTTAGAGATTTTATGAGATTTAATTGGATAATAAAAACCCAACTTTTAGGCTCTGGCGGTCGACCGGGCCGGTCGACCGGACCCAGAGTCAGTCGACCGACGTACACAAGGACGTGCACGCAGGCAAGCCACTTAGGCCGGTCGACCAAGCGGTCGACCGACTGCAAGTGACCCACTCTGGGTAGGGGCGGTCGACCGTGAGCCTTGGCACGGTCGACCGACCAGAGAGCAATTACTCTTGGATTGGCACGGTCGACGGCAGGCTCAACGGTCATATTTTTGACCGTTGGCCGGTCGACCGGAAGGTCATTTTTGACCTTGTCAGTGTTGGCCCAAAGGCCTTCCACTCTAGTTTTGATGATGATTAACTCATGAAGTTATGTTTACTAATAATCTTGTGATTTTAAGTTCCAGATCATGCAGCAAGATATTAGTTGGTGATTGCTTCAACAAAGGAGTTTTGAAGCCTTTCACAAGTGATTCCGGTGCTCAAGCTTCAAGATCATTCCTTTGCACTCATGGATCACGTTTGGGAGCAAGTCAACTTGAAGATGGAAGATCGTCAAGAAGACTTAGGTATCCTAATTTAGTTTAGAGTGTGTTTAGATCCAATTGTAAAGCTTAGAATAGTTGATATGCTCAAGTGCACAACACACACAAGTTTTATGGTTTTGATATTGGTTTTCATGAATAGTAAGATCAAAACAAGTTTAAATGTTCTATATGTATAGTAGATGTTTTCTATTTATACATGCATGCTTAACTTTTATACAAACTTAGTTGACTTACATATTCGTGTGTTTTTATGTTTTTGGCATCTTTACAAAACATGGTTTATGAATTTAAAGACAAAAACTATGATATATCTTGTTTCATGTATATTGGACCTATGTCCATATGCAAAATGCTTAAATGTTTTTAATATCATGTTTTTGTAATTCAAAGTGTTTAGGAAAAATCAGATTTCCTATTGAAAAATACAAGTTTGATAAACTACAAGTTTTAGTCTTTGATAAAATTTGCAAGACACAAGAATGATTCAAAATGTTTTATATTGTCTTGAAATTTTTATCACAAGTTTGTTTTTCAAAAATGAAAATTAAAACAAGTTTATTGAATTTTAGAAGAGATAAAAGATTTATTAAAAATATTTTAACATGTTTTTCTGACCCAGTTTCTGACCCAGACTGTGGCTGACAGGCCAGGTCGGTCGACCGAACCATGGGCCGGTCGACCTTTGTGGTCGACCGACGTGCACAGCCCTGTGCACGTCTGGCAGACACAGATTCGGCCAACCGACCGGTCGACCGGAGCAGAGAGCTTTGCTCTCTGTATCTGGGCGGTCAACCGAGCGGTCGACCGGATCAGAGAGTCCTGCTCTCTGTATCTGGGTGGTCGACCGAACGGTCGATCGAGAGCTCCAACGGTCGGATTTTTGACCGTTGGCGGTCGACCGACCGGTCGACCGACGGTCGACCGGAGGTCTGTCAGACTGACAGATCAGCCTAACGGCTAGTTTTGTTTTGGGGCTATATATACCCCATCTCTTTGAGAAGTTTGACAAGACTTTTGACAAGAAAATTTCCAGTGTTTCTCTAGTGCTTTTAAAAGATTTCAAAATGTTTTGGGCTTTAAACTTCTTATCTTAATTGTTTTAGGTTTTTGAAAAATTCAAAGAAATTGGGAGATTTATCTTGTTCTTCATTTCTATCATTTACAAAATGTTTTCCCAAATGTTTTCTTTGAGTTTGTGTTTTCCAAACACCTAGTTTTCCACACTTGAGCTATCATCTATCCTATTCTATAGGATCATTTTATTTGTGGGAAAAGAGATAGAGTTTGTGATCTTTTGTGATCACTTGTTGTAAACCCTCCTTGTTGTATTTGTGTATCCCTCTTTGGTAGAGGTTGATCGGAGTGGTATTGGTTTGTATCCCTCTTCGGTAGAGGTGATTGAGTTTGGTTGTTGGCTACGGGCCTTATCCCTCTTTGGTAGACGTGGAGTTGTGGTTGTATTGCCTCATTGGAGGTTGTAAGGTTGAGAGAGGAGTTTGGTACTCCTATAGTGGATTAGAAATCCTTCACGGTAGTGAAGGCGGGGATGTAGAGCTAGGGGCTCGAACCTCGAAATATATTTGTGACTTTGCGTTTGATCCATTGTCTCTCAACTCTCTCTTTTATTTGTGCAAAGCATCTTCAATCATTTCATATCATATCATATTTGCTTGTGTTGCCTTGCATACATTCATATTGCTATATCTTGTATATGCTTGGATTGTTTGTGTGTGTCTCACTTATACTTAACCAACAAGAGCTTCACATAGCACCTCAACCCATATCTAGGGGAATCAAGAGGAGTTAGTCCAGAGCCCTTTATGGGGAATTCGGCTACACTTGTTGTGTTGTATTAAGTGTGATTGTAATATGTTTTAAGCTTCCGCATTTAGCGCATTTAGTTTCTAGATTAGCACTAACACCTATTCAACCCCCCTCTAGGTGTTCTTTCAATTGGTATCAGAGCCTACGCTCCTGATATTTAGGCTTAACATCCTAGGAGTGAGATCCTTGTTTGCTAATCTTGTTTGCATCTTGCATAATATTTGTTTGCTTGCACACATATAGTTTTTGCCATGGACTTCATGACCCACCTAGTTTTGACCCTTCCAACATTGTTGTTTGGAAGTATAGGATTTCCATGTATTTGAAGACCCTAGGCTTGTATATCTTTCTTGCCGCTACCAAGAAATGCTATCTTGGTAATGGTGATCATATAAGGGCCAATGCACTAGCCCTTGAGGCTATTAGAAGCACACTTTCAAAAGAATATCTTATGCTTGCTTCTAATTTTGATTCCGCCTTTGCAGTATGGAATATGTTAACAACCACAACCACCACCTCCAAGCTTCAAATGCCTATTCAACAAGAAGAGGAGACTAGTGGAGAATCCGATTCACAATGCTTCATGGTCCAAGGAATGACTCCCTTGAGGTACAATCAGAAACTCAACTAGATAGTGATAATTGTTCTAGTTCTTCATGTGATAATTATGATGCCCATGCTTTAAATGAAGAACTATCTATTGTTTGTAAAAATTAATAGAAAAATATAAAGTTTTGAAAAAGAAAAGTCTAGGTCTTGAAAATGAAAATAAGAGTTTGCATTCTAGACTTAAAAATGTTTTGCAAGAGAAGGTTGAAGTTTATAATGAAAGGGATTCATTGAGATCTCAATTAGAACTTGCACTAAAAGAAAATGAATTTTTAAAATCTAAAATGATTGTGAAACACTTGTGAAGAAAAATGAAAATTTGTCTTCAAAAGTTGATTTTGTTTTAAAAGAGAATGTTGCTTTGAAAAATAAAATAATTTCTATTTCAAATGATTTAAATGTGTGTTTAAAGAAAAATATTGTTTTGCAAAATAATATTGATGCACATGTTTGCCATGATAGTGTAGTTTCACACACTTCACCTATTGCATGTGCCACCTCTTCTTTAATTGAACAAGATATATCCATGCTTAAGAAGAGTGTAGATTGTTTGGGCTCCACTTTGAGCCAATGTGCCAAGAGATATACACGTTTAGAATCCATGTTTCGCAAGAAACAAATTCCATCTATTCATGCACACCCTCCACGGCATACACATGCCCCTCACGGACACACCCATCACATGTATGCTCATGTGTACACTTGTACACATTGTGGACGTAGGGGCCACCTTGCTAAATTTGCTTTGATAGATTACATAATGTAAATTTAGCAAATAAATTTGTTTGGGTTAGGGAAGGTACTAACCCCCATGGACCCAATAAGATATGGGTACCAAAGACCACCCCTTTAGTTTTTGATGTAGGTGTGGGCTCTCACATGACGTGAGAGTGATGGTACCTTGGAGTGGATGCGTTCCGAGCTTCATGGAGATCAATTGGATGCATCACTTTCAAGGAAAGTTGGTGGAGAAGACCACCATGTTTTGGAGACAAGGAGAGTTGCCTTCTAGGTTTTGGTAACGATTCTTAAACTCCTAATTATTGTTTACATGCTTTCATATTCATTGTTTATAGCATGTTTTGTATGTTGATAAATTATCATGTAAATACCTTGTTTATTAGACCATTGACATACATGTATAGTATTTGAGACACCCATGTTTAATATGGACTATTATTTTGTGTTCTCTCCATAGTTAGCTATCATGTACATCATGAATCTAATAACATGTGAATTTACATAGTAATCATGTTTTAGGTTTATCATGATGATTTATATTTGTTTTGATGCTTCATGTTTTGATTACATGTTTAGATGTTAGCTTTCATTAAGACTAGGATTTATACTTGTACATATAGTGGGTCACAAATAAATATATATATGTTTGGGCTTGAATGCTTATTTGTTCCCATTAGATGTGCTAGTATAGTCTAGTTTTGATGATTCATGCATTTTAAACTTGTATTCCATTTTTGTATTTGTTTTATGATTGAGTGTTTTCATTTCATGTACATGTTTACTTTGTCAAACTTTAAGATATACATGTATACCCCTTGAGTCATTTGCTTTTCATGCAAATCTATATATTTGGACTCAATTGTGTTTAGAGATATGTATGTATACTTATTGTGTTGACAAATCATACATATACCTTGAAATGAATTTGTTTAATGAAAATTTAGTTTTTCGTGTTTATGCTTAACTTCATGTATATGTCCATCTTGTCCAAACTATTAGATATACATGAATATCCTTTTGAGCCACGTGCCTTCATGCATATATATTTGTGGACTCGTTAGTTTTTGGATATGTATGTATTCTTTAGTTTGTACAAGACATACATATACCTTGAAGGTTAAATAGTTTCTTTGATGATTTTTCATGTTTCCATGTTTAAAGGAATTAATATTGAGCTTTATTGAATATTTTCATGATTGTGATCTTCACATTTTACTTGTACACTTATAATTATAACTTGCTCATGTTTTGCTTTCATAAGTCATATTTATGCTTAAATGGATTAGAGTGTTGACTACCATGTGGATTTCATGTTTTATGAAAAATGATTTGTCTTTATTCCTTACTTGAAGGATTTCGTACTAGTTAACATTTTTTTAAAACTAGCTCGTATTCTTCGTTGTGATATGAGATATACACTTGACTCAATTGTTATTTCAATTGGTATCATTGAATACTTTCAATTGGTATCAATTTTAATCCTTCTTGTATACTCATATGTGTTTATGTATGTATGCCTTCAATTCAATGGTATCAATTTCAATTGGTATCTAATTATTCATACATATATGTTTTATTTGTGCTTATTATATCCTATATCTTGAGCACAAATTTTGTTTTATGCTAAGCTTGAAAATTTAATGATTATCATATTTCAATTGATTTGTTTTCAATTGGTATTCTTAAAACAAGCGTATGCATGTGTTTAGCTTGTATTTCATAAAGGGGGAGAAAATTCAACCTTCAATTTTCAATTGGTATTTAGTTTACCATGTATTTGATTTCCACTCCCACACTTTATGTTAGAAATACTTGATCGTTTATTTGATATCATATATTCTCAATTGCTACTTAAAAAGATCATGTATTTTCAATTGGTATAAAACTTAAACAATTTGTTTCAATGCCTTGTTTACTTCCTTTTGGGTATAGGCATTTCCTAAATGTTTTTATGTTCATGTTTTATTGGTATCAAGATGCACATCATTGACATATTTTAATTGGTATCAATGTTTTGATGATTACCCCTTGTTTGACTCTTTGTTTTGAACAAAAAGGGGGAGAAGAATTTATTGATTTCTTTTGTACCCCGAATTGACATGATATATGTTTTCAATTTATTGACATGATATTTGTTTTGTTTTATATGTTTTACCCCTTTGTTGATGATTGACAAAAAGGGGGAGAAGATTTTGGTCTTATAGTTTTATATGCATGTCTTTGTATACATGTATTTGTATTTGCTTTAAAAAGAAAAAGAACATGGTTTATTTCTTTATTTCTTGGTATCTAGAGCACCTTTAATATTTCATTGGTATCTAGAGCATGTTTTGTTGATATAAGAGTTTTATGCATTGTCATTCATTGCATACTTTTATTTATTTGTTTATGCATGAGTTAAGGGGGAGCTTCCTTGAAGCTTAACTTTAATCCATGCATATATAACTCCATGAGTTTTGTCATCATCAAAAAGGGGGAGATTGTTGGCCCAAAGGCCTTCCACTCTAGTTTTGATGATGATTAACTCATGAAGTTATGTTTACTAATAATCTTGTGATTTTAAGTTCCAGATCATGCAGCAAGATATTAGTTGGTGATTGCTTCAACAAAGGAGTTTTGAAGCCTTTCACAAGTGATTCCGGTGCTCAAGCTTCAAGATCATTCCTTTGCACTCATGGATCACGTTTGGGAGCAAGTCAACTTGAAGATGGAAGATCGTCAAGAAGACTTAGGTATCCTAGTTTAGTTTAGAGTGTGTTTATATCCAATTGTAAAGCTTAGAATAGTTGATATGCTCAAGTGCACAACAGACACAAGTTTTATGGTTTTGATATTGGTTTTCATGAATAGTAAGATCAAAACAAGTTTAAATGTTCTATATGTATAGTAGATGTTTTCTATTTATACATGCATGCTTAACTTTTTATACAAACTTAGTTGACTTACATATTCGTGTGTTTTTATGTTTTTGGCATCTTTACAAAACATGGTTTATGAATTTAAAGACAAAAACTATGATATATCTTGTTTCATGTATATTGGACCTATGTCCATATGCAAAATGCTTAAATGTTTTTAATATCATGTTTTTGTAATTCAAAGTGTTTTAGGAAAAATCAGATTTCCTATTGAAAAATACAAGTTTGATAAACTACAAGTTTTAGTCTTTGATAAAATTTGCAAGACACAAGAATGATTCAAAATGTTTTATATTGTCTTGAAATTTTTATCACAAGTTTGTTTTTCAAAAATGAAATGTTAAAACAAGTTTATGGAATTTTAGAAGAGATAAAAGATTTATTAAAAATATTTTAACATGTTTTTCTGACCAGTTTCTGACCCAGACTGTGGCTGACAGGCCAGGTCGGTCGACCGAACCATGGGCCGGTCGACCTTTGTGGTCGACCGACGTGCACAGCCCTGTGCACGTCTGGCAGACACAGATTCTGACCGACCGGTCGACCGGAGCAGAGAGCTTTGCTCTCTGTATCTGGGCGTCGACCGACCGGATCAGAGAGTCCTGCTCTCTGTATCTGGGCGGTCGACCGAACGGTCGACCGAGAGCTCCAACGGTCGGATTTTTGACCATTGGCGGTCGACCGACTGGTCGACCGGAGGTCTGTCAGACTGACAGATCAGCCTAACGACTAGTTTTGTTTTGGGGCTATATATACCCCATCTCTTTGAGAAGTTTGACAAGACTTTTGACAAGAAAATTTCCAGTGTTTCTCTAGTGCTTTTAAAAGATATCAAAAGTGTTTTTGGGCTTTAAACTTCTTATCTTAATTGTTTTAGGTTTTTGGAAAATTCAAAGAAATTGGGAGATTTATCTTGTTCTTCATTTCTATCATTTACAAAAGGTTTCCCAAATGTTTTCTTTGAGTTTGTGTTTTCCAAACACCTAGTTTTCCACACTTGAGCTATCATCTATCCTATTCTATAGGATCATTTTATTTGTGAGAAAAAAGATAGAGTTTGTGATCTTTTGTGATCACTTGTTGTAAACCCTCCTCTTTGTATTTGTGTATCCCTCTTTGGTAGAGGTTGATCGGAGTGGTATTGGTTTGTATCCCTCTTCGGTAGAGGTGATTGAGTTTGGTTGTTGGCTACGGGCCTTATCCCTCTTTGGTAGAGGTGGAGTTGTGGTTATATTGCCTCATTGGAGGTTGTAAGGTTGAGAGAGGAGTTTGGTACTCCTATAGTGGATTAGAAATCCTTCACGGTGGTGAAGGCGGGGATGTAGATCTAGGGCTCGAACCTCGAAACATATTTGTTACTTTGCGTTTGATCCATTGTCTCTCAACTCTCTCTCTTTTATTTGTGCAAAGCATCTTCAATCATTTCATATCATATCATATTTGCTTGTGTTGCCTTGCATACATTCATATTGCTATATCTTGTATATGCTTGGATTGTTTGTGTGTGTCTCACTTATACTTAACCAACAAGAGCTTCACATAGCACCTCAACCCATATCTAGGGGAATCAAGAGGAGTTAGTCCAGAGCCCTTTACGGGGAATTCGGCTACACTTGTTGTGTTGTATTAAGTGTGATTGCAATATTGTTTTAAGCTTCCGCATTTAGCACATTTAGTTTCTAGATTAGCACTAACACCTATTCACTCCCCCTAGGTGTTCTTTCAGTCAGCTGCCAACGGGCAGAACTTTTATGGGAGTTATAAATACTCCATTTGAAGTTGGTTTTCACCAAGTTTTTCAAGAGCAAAATTTCTCCCATTCTCAAGTGTTTAAAAGCAAGTTTTTTAAAAAGTTTTTGGCTTTAAAGATTTGATCTTTATTTTGTTTTAAAAGGGTTGGAAAATCATTGAAAAGAAAATTCTTTGGGAATTGGTTTGATCTTCATTTTCAATTCTATCTAAAGGTTTTCCCTAGAGTTCTTCTTTGAGTTTTTGATTTCCAAACTCTTTGTTTTCCACACTTGAGCTATCATTCTATCCTCTCTATAGGATCTTTGTTTTTGTGGGAAAAGAAATTGGTTTGTGGTCTTTTGATCACTAAGTTGTAAACCCTGCTTGATTTGTGTTATCCCTCTAGTGAGAGGTGATTGTGAGTATCCCTCTAGTGAGAGGTTGATAGTGGAGATTGTGTTGGTATCCCTCTTAGTGAAGAGGTGGATTGTGTTTGTAGTGGCTTTGTGCCTATCCCTCATTTGTGAGGTTGATATTGTTGGCTTTGTGCCTAGCCTCTAAGTGTAGAGGTTGTGTTGTATTTGAGAGAGGAGTTGTGTACTCCCGGTTATTGTATTGCCCAAATCCTCAGTGGAGGTTCCCTGTGTGGGAGTCCTGTGTGGACAAGTTAATGAAAATCCTTCTGTGTGAAGGCGAGGACGTAGAGCTGTGTGCTCGAACCTCGAAACATATCCGTGTGTTTGTGATTGATCCACTTTCTCTAACTCTCTCTTTTGTATTGTGCCTTGCATCATTTCATATTGCTCATTAATATATTATGCTTGCTTGTTTGTGTGTGCCTCACTTGTGTTTAACCACGAGAGCTTCACATAGCACCTCAACTCTTATTCAGAGGAATCAAGAGGAGTTAGTCCAGAGCCCTTCGCCGGGAATTCGGCTACACTCGTTGGTTACATTAAGTGTGTTGCAATTTTATTTAAATTCCCCATTATTGTTCATTAGATTAGCAGTACACCTATTCACCCCCCTCTAGGTGTACTTTTAGAAAGTACCGGTGTCAGATATCGAGTAATAAGTATAGCATGGCAAGTACCGATATCAGATATCAAATAATAAGTATAGCATGACAAGTACCGGTATCAGATATCAAGTAATAAGCATAGCATGGCAAGTACCGGTATCAGATATCAAGTAATAAGCATAGCATGGCAAGTACCGGTATCAGATATCAAATAAGGCAAGTACGGTATCAGATATCAAATAATAAGCATAGTATGGCAAGTACCGGTCTCAGATATCAAATAATAAGTATAGCATTGAAAGTACCTGTGTATACATGTCAGGGTCAGGTAAACAATATATCGGTGAGAGTCGCAACATCAAATACTAGGTATCAACCAATCATGTAACATGGTATAGGAGAACAACATAAACATTTCAAACACTTCACAACATTATTTCTAATAATAATAAATTTATCTATTTATTAGTCATGCGAAGCCGAGTGAAGCGGGAGCATATTTAGGCATACCCGGTATAATACCTGTTCGACAAAGTATAATAATGGCAGGCAGCTATTTATAAAGCATGATAATCATTTATATAACATATACTAACTTGCATAAAGCGACATCATATATTAAAAGCCAGATAATAATTATTAGACATAAAATGATGGTAATAAAGCAAGAAATGTTAAAGAAATGTACTCGCCTAATACTGAAATGAAAATACCGAGAAAAGTCTGAGAAATCCGCGAACCCGCGCGAGCAAGCCACTAGCCCATAAATATATATTAAAAATATAAATATAAATATTTATATAATTATTAGAGAGGGAATGATAGAGGGGAGAGAGAGGAGAGAGAAAGTTGTAGGAAGGGGGAGAGAGA